>JAINUW010000317.1:0-256283 GCA_020205615.1 Panax quinquefolius | reverse complement strand
ATAGTAAGGAGGTTAGGGGTGAAATGACTATTTTGCCCTAGCTTTGGAAAATCTATAAATAGCAAGCTAGATTTCATTTAAATGAGATTTTGAAAATCCTACACTAGAGAGAGAGAGGATTTGGATGAAGAGGGAGAATGAAGAGCATGAGTATGATTGATCAGATCAAAAATGTTCATGAAATAGAAAAGCTAGCAAATCATCGGTTTTGTCCAGCAAAAGAAAAATAAAGAGGAAATGTATTAAAACCTAACTTCTATGTTAGATTTTCTTTAAGTTTTATATGTTTAAAACATAACTTAATGAGAATAAGAAGTAGATGATGTTAGGGAAGATTTCATATGGTTGAAATTATGAGAAATAAGAAAATAACAATTTGAAGTTTAGTTAATAAATTTCTTAAGGAAGTATATGATTCGTAATGAATTAGAACGATTCGAGTGGATTATATGAATGAGTAGATGAAATAAGTAAGGAATAATGTTCTATAACATCAAATTCCAATAAAAAAGTGAAATCGTAATCTAAAATATCGATTAAAATGAAGAACGAACGAAGAACACGAGAAGAACACGAAGAACGTTGTTGATGGACAAATTTAAAACCATCTTAGGATAATTGTTGTTGATGGACAAGTTTAAAACCATCGTGTATAAGTTAGATGCTTATTGCTTGGTTAGGAACGGTAGAAACGTTCATGAAGAAAGAATTAAAACTTAGCTATAACAAAGTTATGGTAAAAATTTTGTAAAAGACAAACGAGAATTATAAAGTTAGTAAATGAACCTGAACTTATAGGGTTTCATAAGAATGTAAGAGAACATAGAAAACGTGAGTCGTGGACTCAAGAATGAACAAATTTCGAGTTCGGATGATTGAATTACGGACGAACAAACAAAGAGCATTAAAAACGTAAAATGAACGAAGGGTGAAGATCAAGCCAATTGAATGGCACATTAATGGATTCAGAATGAAGTTCTATCTAGGGGTTATTGAAGTACGCAAGTTAAGGAAGAGAATGGCTTTGGAACGACTTCGTTCTGAGTTATAACGAATAAGTTATGAAAGCGGGAAGTAAGCGTCTCAAATTGGATTTAACACTTAGAGAAATTTTTTATGGTTAGGGCTTGGCGCCGCGGCGCCAGCCATGCCTTGAAATGTGGCACTGCAGTGCTAGACCAAGGAGTCGGGTATGGCAAACTCACGCCACGGTGTGTGAGATAGAAGGGAGGGTGGCGCCGCAGCGTCAGTGTAGGGAAAAAGCTAAAGAAAAGCTTTTAACTGCTCAACTCTTGGGGGAAAGCGTAAGGGAATATAAAGAACATAATTTTCAACTAATGTAACACCTAAACAAGTGAATTAAACCTTTAATGAAGGTCAAACGAAAAGATTAAATGAGAGTAAAAGAGAATAAACTGATAACGAAAGTAATAAGTAAGATTTGAATGGTATTAAGAAAGTCGTAATGAACGGTAATAAGATTAATGGAAGCCGAATGTGAGTCGGATGAGAACATTAGAATAAAATGTAAGCATTGAACACTTTAATCGACATGATGGTTGAGGGTACGCAAATATTAAACGGATAGAACTTACACCCCGTGTATGATTTGACCGTAAGATGATGAAGATCAATGAATAAACCGTGAACGGTAAAGAAGTTGAATTAAAGATAATAACGTTTAACGTAACAAAGCTGAGTTAAGGATTAAAGGGAATGATCGCTCTGAGTATACAAAAGACTATATGACTTAGACGATAAAGAATTAATCGTGAGGGGTGGCATTTAGTTGCCAAGAAGCCATAAGGAATGAGAAATTAACTTAACAAAGATTATAGTTCAAATAGTTCGGATAAGTTAAGATAAGTTATGTTGTAGTACAATCGTAACCTTTGATGGTTGACATATATGGAGTCAAGCTAAACAATTCCTTCAGAGAGCGAAGGTATATACAAAACTGGCAACCGATCTAACTCTCTGTTATGGGCAGTGTAGACGAGACGGGAACTTGTTTGTTGGTTGTTTGAGGGAAACCACTCACAGTACCATATGGATTACTAGCAGAGAAGCGATGTGTGATGAGTCTTAGAGAAGTAATAAAAAGAAGATAAGATGTAAAACATCAAAGATGATAAACGTGAAAGTAAGACATCTCCATATGTAATGAAGCCGTAGAATGGTAATGAAAGGGGTCGCGTAAACTTAGGTTACAAGAACGCGAACCCTAAGAAGTAAAGTTAAGCAAACTAATGCATAAGTCAAAGATGTATGACTAATTAGTGTATGTAATTTTTTTCTTATGTGCTACATAGGAACTGGTATGAGCAGTTCAGCGTAAGCTGTAGCTGTGCATAAGGCAAGTTTCCTAACTTCATTCATATTTGAAATGAATTCTAGTTTCTTAAACTTCTAAGATGTTGAACTTGAGAAGTTCTGTCTATGTGCTAATGTGCGATATTTGTGTAAAGTGGTAGAACATATGAGGCCTTGTGCCACAATGTGAACACTTCAGTGTTTCTATGAGATAAACTGTTCTATGATTTAACTGTTCAATAAAAGAATGCTCTGTTCAAACATGATCTGTTATTGTTAAGTCTGTGCTAATAATTCTAGCCAGACAAAATGTGTATGGAAAAGGTAGAAGAATGGAAGTATTTCAAAGTGCATGTGAATAATATTTTAAAGTAATAGGAATCGAGATTACTCCTATTGTTCAAGTTGCTTCATAACCTTTGTTTGGTTATCGAAGTTCTAAAGGAACGTTTAAACTCTTGAAGTTATTTGTTCAACTACTATGACTTGCTGGGCAATTGAATGCTCACACTTGCTTTAAATGAAAAACATTTTCAGCGAACGATGTTAGAAGAACTTAAGGATCCCATAAAGATCATCAAGCTGATAGTATCCAGATGAAGTGCCATTCAGAATGTGAATGAGCGAGAAGATCAAGTGAAGACTTGTAATATAGAAATATGAAATTAAACTATAGACTAGTTTAAAAAACTGTTATGTATCCTTGGTGGCGGATAAAAGTCACTCTTGTAAGATGAAATGAATAATGTATTTATCATTATTTGTAATGAAAAAGGTTATATATTTTTTTTAGAACCTGGGAGTTGAGAGTGTATGTTGTTATATTTCAGTATATAATGATGTATGTTTGGAAGAAGATGGGATCGTGGCGTATGTAATTCTGGTGTGAAGATGTACCGTATTTCGTATGCTATGTAAGAAATTTACGGATTTGCATCGAGAGAATAGAGATTTTCTAAAGGTATCTCCCTAGAAAGGAAAGATACATTTTGGAAAGAAGGAAAAATTGAGTCCAAGGTTTATAGGACCTTTTGAAGTGTTAAAACGGGTAGGTGAGGTAGCTTATATGGTAGGAATACCTCCAGACCTAGAACAAATAAATAATGTGTTTCATGTATCTGTATTGCGTCCTTATAAGCCGGATTATAAACACATGATAGAATATGACCCTTTTCATATCGAAAAATACTTAACATATGAAGAGTTGCCGATTCAAATCATCGATAGAAAAGAGCAAGTTCTACGGAACAAAGTCATACCATACGTGAAGGTGTTATGGAAGAACCACGATGTTAAAGAAGCAACGTGGGAACTAGAAGAGAAGATGAAAAAGAATTACCCTCACTTGTTTGTGTAATTTTTTTCTTATATAGCGAGATTCTGGGGACAGGATCCTTATAAGGGGGAGAGAGTGTAACGCCCCAGAAAATCGAACCTTTTGTAAATACTTTTAATAATGAATAAAATAATATTATTTGTTATTATTATGAGTTAGTAAGATGAATGTCGTTCTATAACCTAGAAATGTCGGAACATTGTAGTATTTTAACTATGTGAAGGAATTAAAGTGTTTGAATTTCCAAGACAAAAATAAAAGTTTTTCGAGAAATTTTCCAAAAAACATTATTCATTAATTTTCGCTCGATAATTATTTTTAAATTTCTGAGAAATACGTAACGTTATAATATCAAGGTGAGATGGCTTATGTAATAATAATCTAAGTATGGAAAATGCAATATTTTGCATGCTGACTTAATTAGAGAACGTTAGGAATATTAAGCGTTAAGAAGGAAGTGTATTGATCGTATGATACGTAATTATTGTACGAGGTATTGAATACAAATATAATACGAAGTATTATACGAGTATGTGCGGAGGATGGAATTGTGACACCCCCAAATCTAGGTACTCCATCCCCACAGGATTTGGTATTCACTATCCAAAATATTACATCTAACTACCCATAATCAAAGGATAAAGACGTAATTTAAATAACTTAAACAATCATCTTTCCCATTAAAGGGTTACATCATAATCTCAAAATATATCCCAGGTGATCTAACCTTAAAATTATTACATAAGTTTGCGGGATACATCACATATTAAACCAAGTCTTTAACATAATTCATTAAGATAAAATTCTCATAATCTTCAACATTTGGACATCTTGACCTTTTCTTTGCTAGTAGAGGGCTCATCGACTTTCTCAACTTTAGCTGCAGTGTTAAATGCAAGAGTGAGCAAACAATTGCTCACTGATATAGGAAGTAGCAATGATAACAACATGAGAATGAACAACAAATGCTGAATAATAATGAACTTGTTCTATGAATCAAAATAGAAAAAAAGTTCGAAGTCAATATCTGAGGGTGTTAAGACCACGAACTATGTCTCTGGTATTTAGGTATTATTACCTCAACCTTAACAGTCTATTAAACTATACAGACCCTTCTTAACGTACTTATGGGGATCAGCCCTTTGTACCATGTATTGTGTACAAACATCTAAACGTTACACGTACAAAATCCCCTATGCTAGGGTTGTTCGTCTCAGCTTGAATTTAGAATTTCCGCACTAAACAAAGTTTAGCTCGGAACTAACTTATTAGTGTTTCTAGAATTTTAGAACACTATTCGATTATAGCTTAATTCTATCGATAAAGATTTGTTTACTACTTAAAGGTTTAATACAACAATAAAGCTTTGAATAAGGTTACCAAAGTCAAAGATTGAATAACAACAATATATAATTGAGAAAACATGATATACAAGCAAAGCGCTATATTCAGAAGATTTAGAACAATCTCCTTTGAGTCAATGTGTTAGAACAATCATATGCTTCAAATGATAATAAGGAAAGTAAAGCTCGCTCGACGTAACGAATTAGGTTACAAGAGCTTGAACAATCATACATGAGATAGAATCAATAGGCTTGCTTAACTTCAATGTAAAATTTAGGAATAAAGAGATTGCTTGACTTAAAGATAGCATAGCTATGAAATAGGCGTAATTGAAATTAAGATAGGGTAAATAAACTTGCTCAATAATCACAAGGTAGAGTTAGGAAACTTGGCTCAAGCGTAAGCTATAATATTATAACTCACGTTCACCTACACATTTTAGTGGAATCAAAATATCTATTAGATATGCTAACATACCACAACATGTACAATTCTAGCTAATCTTCTCATTTTAGCACAAGTCTTTCATTTCCATACATATTTCAGAACCACAAGTGTACATTTCTCAACACTTATTCATTGCTCACTAAGTTTCTTAAATCATACATATCATTTTCACCACTTACTAACTTTGCATTTTAGAATTACTAACCACATGATACATTTCTGCTTTAACCTTTTTTTTACACATTTTCCACGTTAACATAATCATTAAGCCATGTTATAACGAATGACCAAAGTCTGCAAAAGTAGCAGACTTTACTGTCTCTGACTAATGGCGCGATCGCGTTAGTAATACAATGGGTTACCGCATGCTCGCGTGGCAATAGCGCACCCGCACCCATATGCAATGCGCCCGAGCAACAACCGCATGCCAGACAGCGAGCCCGCGCGATGCACCAGATTCCATTTTTGGCAGAAACTCGAAATTAGACTCTACTTTGGCCAAAAATCCCAATTCTACATAAAATGTCCCAACTTCAACATCTAAAACTTTGTAATTTCCTAGTTAAGCATGCTATACACCATTCTATATACAAAACATCACATATACACCATTTTGAGGAATCAAAACCATTATTTTTCCAAATTTCTTCCATTTTACACTTTTAACGAATTTTATCGCCACGAACTCGTTTCATAATCAATTGACATGATTTAAACTATGTTGTTTTCGTTTCGTAACATATTATCACAATCCGATAACAAATTATATATTACAACACCTATAGAGCATGGATTTTTCTACTTCATAAAGCCATTTTTTTCAAATATGAACACTGTTAATTATTTAATTTTCTTTCCACAAACCAAATTCATGAATTTGATCACTAAAGATTACTTATGTATGATAATTATCAGATTATATATCCATATAATCAACAATTCAAACCCTAATCCAACAAAATTCTAAGTCATAGAGAATAGATATTACAAAACTAAGAGTTAGAATTAGGAATAGATTATACCTTTAATCCTTGATTTAACAAAGATGATATTTCCACAGCTTGTTCCCTTGATTCCCAATTCAAAGAGAACTCTCAATTTCCTCTCTAGCTCCCTCAATTTCTTTCCCACACTCTATGTTTTCTTCCTCTCTAAACTCTCTGTTCTTTAGCCTTAGGAAAATATTATGCATAGCAAATAAACAGAAGTATATAGCCTTCCCCACGTTCATCAGTTAAAAAAACTAATAGGCTAAATCAGTTAAATTATGCCAAAGGCCACAAGGCCATGTTTGGCTATACCTTAGATTAGGATTCTAGTTTATTTTTATAATATTTATATTATATAGTTCCTTCTCACACCATTATTTATTTAATTTAATTAACCATTATTTATTTAATTTTATTAAATTTATAATTTAAATTAACATTTACCTTATAATTGGAATTTCCATAATGATTTATAATTTTATTTAACAAACTAGTAAATCTCTAATTTAATTATTAAATCAAATGAGAACTACACCATAATTTATTTAATAATTCATTTGATTTAATTATCTCATTAAATCTTTAAATCATAAAACTATCATTTATTAATTTAATTATTATAACACATTTTAACCACACTATTACATCACAATTTCATCAATTATTTATTTAATTCCATAAATATTTAAATTAAATTATAAATTTCTCGATCATTACATCCTTCCCTCTTCAAAATGATTCTTTCCTCGGAATCACAACTCGAAAAATTTATTCGTTACATTCTTCCCTCCTTAACAAGATTTTGTCCCCAGAATTGCTATACAAAATCAAGCAAACAACTGAGAATAATTCTTCATCATAACACTTTCAAGTTCCCACGTAGCTTCTTCAGCATTGTGGTTCCTCCAGATTACCTTAACAGAAGCTATCACCTTATTCCTCAGTACCTGCTCTTTTCTGTCAACAATTTGAACAGGGACTTCTTCATATGAAAAATCTTTCTTAAACTGTAAGGGCGTATATTCAATAACATGTTTATAGTTAGGCTTATATGGCCTCAACATTGAGATATGAAAAATATTATGAATATGCTCCAACTCTGGAGGTAAAGCTACCTTATACGCCACTTCACCAATTCGTCGAAGCACTTCAAAAGGTCCTATAAATCTAGGGCTCAATTTCCCCTTCTTGCCATATTGAATTTTTCCCTTCTAGGGAGACCCTTTCAAGAAAAACATAACTACCGACATCAAATTCTCTATTTTGTCGATGCCGATCGGCATATTTCTTCTATCTATCTTGTGCTGCGATCAATCTTGCTAGAATCACTTTGATGATCTCGACAGTCTGTTGTACCAACTCTAGACCCAATAGCTGACGTTCACCTACCTCATCCCAAAGATAACTGAAGTTCTCAGACTTTCGCCATATAAACGCTTCGTAAGGAGGCATGCCAATACTCGCGTGGTAACTATTATTATAAGAAAATTCCACCAATGGTAGATGGTCATCCCAATTTCCCTTGAAATCCATGATACATGCTCTGAGCATATCTTCTAATGTTTGGATGGTTCTCTCACTTTGTCCGGCTTGGCCCGAGGATGGTACATCGTGCTCATTCTCACCAGTTCCCAAGCATTCTTGTAGTCGTCTCCAGAAACTAGATGTGAAATGTGGATCTCTGTCTGACACAATGGACACAGGTACACCGCGTCTTGAAACAATTTCCTTCATGTACAGTTTTCCTAACCGATCTAGAGTAAATCGAATCTTGATTGGCAAAAAGTGTGCCGACTTTGTCAGTCGATCAACAATCACCCAAATGGTGTCGTAACCTTGTTTGGTCATTGGAAGACCTACCACAAAATCCATTATGATATGCTCCCATTTCCATTCTGGTATCTCCAACGGTTGTAATAATCCGCTTGGCCTTTGATGTTCAGCTTTGACTTTCTGACACGTTAAACATTTTTCCATGCATTCAGCCACATCCCTCTTCATATTTGACCACTAAAAATGATGTCTAAGATCCTGGTACATCTTTGTACTCCCAGAGTGAATCGAATATCTTGAGTTATGAGCCTCACTCAGAATTTCCTCCTTAACTTCTGGTATTTGCGAAACCCAAATTCTCCCTTCGAATTGAAGTAACCCTTCCGAATCGATTTTGAATTTGTTTTCCTAACCTTCAGATATCCTCTGTTTTATCTTTTCTCAGTCTCCATCCTGAAGTTGTAAATTTTTCACCTTTTCCACCAACGTTGAACTGTTATCTATTTGGAACAACTTTTCATCGGATTCTGTCGGTTATTTAATTTCCAACTCCATTTTAGTCATTTTCGACACTAGCTATTCCTGAGCAGTTAACATCATTAACTTCTCCTGTCCCTTCCTACTTAAAGCATCAGCAACAACATTTGCCTTTCTAGGTTGATAGAAAATCTCGTAGTCATAGTCTTTAATCAGCTCCAACCATCTTCTTTGTCGCATGTTCAAGTCTTTTTGTGTAAAGATATACTTCAGACTTTTATGGTCGGTATATATCTCACACCTCTCTCCATAAAGATAATGTCTCCAAATTTTTAGGGCAAATACCACCGTCGCCAACTCTAAGTCATGAATCGGATACCCCTTCTCGTAATCTTTCAACTGACGTGATGCATACGCAATAACTCTGCCATTCTGCATAAGCACACAGCCTAGTCCTTTATGTGATGCATCACTATACACCACAAAATTCCCTGTATCATCAGGCAACGACAACACAGGCGCTGAACTCAACCTTTTCTTTAATTCTTGAAAACATTCCTCACACTTCTTTGTCCAAACAAACTTAACCGCTTTTCTAGTTAAATTCGTCAACGGAGTTACGATTTTGGAAAAGTCTTGAATAAAACGCCTATAGTAACCTGCCAATCTTAAGAAACTCATTACTTCTGACGTTGTCTTTGGCTGATCCCAGCTTTATTATAGCTTCAACCTTTGATGGATCCACTGAAATTCCATCCTTATCAATAACGTGTCCGAGAAACTGTACATGTTCCAACCAAAATTCATATTTTGAAAACTTAGCGTACAACTTTTCTTTTCTTAACGTCTCCAACATCACTCTTAAATGTTCCACATGCTCCTCCCTGGTATTAGAATATAGGAATATATCATCAATATACACTACCACAAATTTGTCTAAAAATGGTTTAAACACCCTGTTCATCAAATCCATGAACGCTGTAGGTACATTTGTTAATCCAAAAGACATAACCAGAAACTCGTAATGACCATACCGAGTTCTGAATGTTGTTTTTGGTACATCCTCCGGCCTCACTTTCAACTGATGATAACCACTTCTCAAGTCTATCTTAGAGAAATACATTGCTCCCTTCAACCGATCGAACAGGTCATCGATTCTAGGTAATGGATACTTATTTTTAATTATGAGCTTATTCAATTCTATGTAATCAATGCAGAGCCGCATCGATCCATCTTTCTACTTAACAAACAACACTGGTGCTCCCCATGGCGAAACACTCGGCTGAATATACTTCTTGTCTAGCAATTCTTGCAATTGCACCATCAACTCTTTCATTTCTATCGGGGCAATTCTATATGGTGCCTTAGATATCGGGGCCGTTCCTGGTAGTAAGTCAATCACGAACTCGATTTGTCGATCCGGCTGAAGACCCGACAAATCATCTAGAAATACGTCTGCAAAATCTCTTATGATCAGTATTTCTTCTAACTTTGCACTCTTCTTTTGTGTATCAACTATGTAGGCTAAGTATCCTACACATCCTTGTCTCAACAACTTCTTGGCTTGCATCACCGTCAGACAACTTGCTTGTCGAGGTGACTTGCTGCCAAAGAACACAACCTTTGACAGAGTCATAAGGTTAACACACTTCCTTTGGCAATCAATTACTATTCCGTAATTGAATAACCAATCCATTCCCAGTATAACATCAAATTCAATAAGTCTAATTGGTATCAAATCTACCATCATCTCGTGACCTTTTATAACCACCCTACAATTCCTATATATGTATCTGACAGGAATCACTTCCTTATTCGCAACTCTATACTTAAGGGAAATTCTATTTCTTCCTGAGGAAAATCTAAGTTGTGAGAAAATTCATCGAATATAAATGAACAAGTAGCACCCGAATCAAATAGTACATAAGCATTAATACCATTAATCTGAATGATACCTGACACCACATCCTTGACTGCATAAAGATCCTCGCATACCATATTAAAAGTCCTTGCAGAGGGTCCTTACTTTAGATCGCGCCGGGTCTTTGTGATAGTCAATGCAGCACCACCGTTGATTCTTCCTTTTCCGCCACTTGCACTTCCCACTGGCTTCTTAGGGCAGTCACGAGCCATGTGATCCTTCGAACCACATGTAAAGCATGCTCCTTTCTTTGGACTAAAGTAGTTCGGTGTAATGTGTCCCTCCTGACCACAGTTGAAACACGTCCTCTTTCCCTTCAAACATACCCCAGTATGGTTCTGCCCGCACGTTGCACAAACTTCAAACTTTTTCTTCAGCTAATTTCCTTGCTGTCCTCCCGTAGTCAAATTCTCGTTCCATTTCCTCTTTTGATTGTTACTTCCAACATTACTACCACCAACCTTATTCTCATTGTCATTCTTCCTTTTCTTCTACTCTTGGTTGTACTTAGTCAAGGCATCGCTTCCACCTTCCGCGATAATTGCCTTCTCCAGTATTGCTGCAAATGTATTTAAGTGGAATATTGAAACCTTGCTGTAAAGTCAGGGCTTCAATCCTTGTTCGAACCTTATCGCTTTATGCTCGTCAGTGTTAACTTGATATGTGGCAAACCTTGCCAACTCGTTAAACTTCGCAGCATATTCTGGCACCGTCATCGTTCCTTGCTTTAACTCTAGAAATTGCACTTCCAGCTGATTTCGAGAACTCATTGGAAAGTAAATTTCAAAGAACATTTCCTTAAATCTTTCCCACACTATCACTCCTTGTCCTCCATGAACCTTATTTGCCTTCCACCAGTAGCTACCTTCAGACTTCAGCATGAACATTGCGAATGCGGTCTTCTGATCCTCGTTAACTCTAGCAACGTTGAACACCTTCTCCATTTCCATGATCCAAGTTTGGGCTTCCACTGGATTCATAAACCCTTGAAACTCTGGCTGTCCAACCGCTTTGAACTCTTTAAAGGTCGTGACTTGAGCTTGCGGTTGATTCACAAGTGCACCCGTCAACAAAGCTACCAACTGCTGAACCGGATTAGTGTTATTCTCGTTGTTATTATTGGTAGACCCCTCAGGAGGTGCTTGCTGACGTGGTTGTCTTCTTCTAGGAGGCATCTTCTATTAAAATATTTGCTTATTAGTTCATTACTCAACTTCTTGGGTATTTAAAGTTTAACTTAAACATTCCAGGATTAAAGCTATAACACATAACATTTCAAATAAACTCTAGTATTTTATTTATTTATAACGTTTTAAAACATGTTAAAGATATCATAACCGCTATAAACATCAACTTTCCTGAACTAAACACGTTTCATGATCACATACTCATACTATCCCTTTATTTATCTCAAAATAAGGGATTCACAGTTTATTTATTCACATAATTAACCACACATTATTATTATTATTATTATCTCTATCTAGACATATTAAGACGTCGTAAGGCTTCCCAATGCTCTTCCTCCATGATGCGATACGTCGTTCTACGATCCATCACGAACCACGACGAGTCTTCAAACTGAGGTGGATAATAAAAGACTCGATCATGGGCCCTAACAATCGCAAAATTAAAAGCATAATCCATGTCTTTCATCTTGGCTTTCTTCAATTGGACCTTAGCTTCAGCACGATCTGCACATTGAGTCACCTTCATCAAAGCATCCTCTGCTCTTGCACGCTTAGTTGATTCCTCCTTGAAATCATCTTTTAATTTCTCCATGTCGCCTTTCATCTTTTCATTTATCGCCAACAGGTCTTCATGTCGACCTTGGTATGAACTAGGTCCCACTCCGTGTTTCCAAGTTTTGAGTCGAGTTCTCAATCTCTCAAGATCCTTCGCTTCTATCAAGCATGATGCATCTCAACCATCTCCTTCAGCTCCTCAACCTCGTCCTGTAATTTTATGTTATGGTCATACAGAGCGTCATACATCTCAGCTGATATGGAGTTTGGTGGAAACTCCTCAGGATCCTCTTCCTCATCATCCTCCTATATCTCTTCAGAACTATCCTCCTCAGGATCGGTCACAGGCTCATCCTCTCTGGATCAACTACTCCCGCACTACGTGAATATCCTGGGGTTCATCATCTCTAGGTACCTGAGGTATAACCTCTCTAGCTGGACTGGATCCTCCTTCGTTAGACATCCTGAAAACAAAATATTTTAAGTTTTACTTAACATTTTCGATACTCGCGAGCACATAAGTTATTAACACATAAAACATAATGTCTTTTATTATTTAGCTTCAATGGATACCTTAATCCATTTCTAAAAACTCGATAAGAGTTAAACACCTCTATATTTTCTATTTCCTTAAAGGTTACTTCCTAAGGTTTCCCCACCTAAGGTTCATAACCTAAGGCTCTGATACCAACCTGTGACACCCCCAAATCCAGGTACTCCATTCCCACAGGATTTTATGTTCATTATCCAAAACATTACATCTAACTACCCATAATCAAAGGATAAAGACGTAATTTAAATAACTTAAACAACCATCTTTCTCATTAAAGGGTTACATCATAATCTCAAAATATATCCCAGGTAATCTAACCTTAAAATTATTACATAAGTTTGCGGAATACATCACATATTAAACCAAGTCTTTAACATAATTCATTAAGATGAAATTCTCATAATCTTCAACATTTGGACATCTTGCCCTTTCCTTTGCTAGTAGACGGCTCATCGACTTTCTCAACATCAGATGCAGTGTTAAATGCAATAGTGAACAAACAATTGCTCACTGATATAGGAAGTAGCAATGATAACAACATGAGAATGTACAACAAATGCTGAACAATAATGAACTTGTTCTACGAATCAAAATAGAAAACAAGTTCGAAGTTAATATCTGAGGGTCTTAAGACCACTAGCTATGTCTCTGGTATTTAGATATTATTACCTTAATCTTAATAGTCTATTAGACTATACAGACCCTTCTTAACGTACTTAGGGGGATCAACCCTTTGTACCATGTATTGTGCACAAACATCTAAACATTACACGTACAAAATCCCCTATGCTAGGGTTGTTCGTCTCAGCTTGAATTTAGAATTTCGGCACTAAAGAAAGTTTAGCTCGGAACTAACTTATTAGCGTTTTTAGAATTTTAGAACACTATTCGATTATAGCTTAATTCAATCAATAAAGATTTGCATACTACTTATAGGTTTAATACAACAATAAAGCTTTGAATAAGGTTACCAAAGTCAAAGATTGAATAACAACAATATATAATTGAGAAAACATGATATACAAGCAAAGCGCTATATTCAAAAGAGTTAGAACAATCTCCTTTGAGTCAATGTGTTAGAACAATAATATGCTTCGAATGATAATAAGGAAAGTAAAGCTCGCTCGACGTAATGAATTAGGATACAAGAGCTTGTACAATCATACATGAGATAGAATCAATAGGCTCGCTTAACTTCAATGTAAAATTTAGGAATAAAGAGATTGTTTGACTTAAAGATAACATAGCTATGAAACAGACGTAATTGAAATTAAGATAGGGTAAATAAACTTGTTCAATAATCACAAGGTAGAGTTAGGAAACTTGGCTCAAGTGTAAGCTATAATATTATAACTCACGTTCACCTACACATTTTAGTGGAATCAAAATATCTATTAGATATGCTAACATACCACAACATGTAAAATTCAAGCTAATATTATCATTTTAGCACAAGTCTTTCATTGACATACCTATTTCAAAACCACAAGTGTACATTTCTCTACACTTATTCATTGCTCACTAAGTTCCTTAAATTATACATATCATTTTCACCACTTACTAATTTGCATTTTAGAATTACTAACCACATGATACACTTCTTCTTTAACCTTTTTTTTACACATTTTCCATGTTAACATAATCATTAAGCCATGTTATAACGAATGACCAAAGTCTTCAGAAGTAGCAAACTTCACTTGTTTGTATTATGATCACCTTCGGTGCTACCGCCAACCATGTAATACATCGGGTTACCACGGCTCACACAGCAATAGCGTCTTCCGCCAGATGTAACGTCCAGGGTGACAACGGCAGCATTGGAAAGGTACACCCATTCGATGCACCAACTTCAATTTTTTGCAGAAACTCAAAATTATACTCTGCTTTGGCCAAAAATCCCAATTCTACAGAAAATCACCCAACTTCAACATCTAAAACTTTGTAATTTCCTAGTTAAGCATGCTATACACCATTCTATATACAAAACATCACATATACACCATTTTGAGGAATCAAAACCATAGTTTTTCCAAATTTCTTCCATTTTACACTTTTAACGAATTTGATCGCCACAAACTCGTTTCTTAATCAATTGACATGATTTAAACTATGTTGTTTTCGTTTATTAACATATTATCACAATCCGATAACAAATTATATATTACAACACCTATACAGCATGGATTTTTGTACTTCCTAAAGCCAAATTTTTTCCAAATATGAACACTGTTAATTATTTAATTTTCTTTCCACAAACCAAATTCATGAATTTGATCACTAAATATTACTTATGTATGATAATTAACAATTCAAACCCTAATCCAACAAAATTCCAAGTCACAGAGAATAGATATTACAAAACTAAGAGTTAGAATTAGGAATAGATTATACCTTAAATCCTTGATTTAGCAAAGATGATATTTCCATAGCTTGTTCCCTTGATTCCCAATTCAAAGAGAACTCTCAATTTCTTCTCTAGCTCCCTCAATTTCTTTCCCACAATCTGTGTTTTCTTCCTCTCTAAACTCTTTGTTCTTTAGCCTTAGTAAAATAATACGCATAGCAAATAAACAGAAGTATGTAGCCTTCCCCACGTTCATCAGTTAAAAAAACCATTAGGCTAAATCAGTTAAATTATGCCAAAGGTCACAAGGCCATGTTTGGCTATACCTTAGATTAGGATTCTAGTTTATTTTTATAATATTTTAATTATATAGTTCATTGTCACACCATTATTTATTTAATTTAATTAACCATTATTTATTTAATTTTATTAAATTTATAATTTAAATTAACATTTACCTTATAATTTGAATTTCCATAATGATTTATAATTTTATTTAACAAACTAGTAAATCTCTAATTTAATTATTAAATCAAATGAGAACTACACCATAATTTATTTAATAATTCATTTGATTTAATTATCTCATTAAATCTTTAAATCATAAAACTATCATTTATTAATTTAATTATTATAAAACATTTTAACCAAACTATTACACCACAATTTCATCAATTATTTATTTATCTCAATAAATAAATTATTCAAAATATTTATTTAATTCCATAAATATTTAAATTAAATTACAAATTTCTCGATCATTACTGGAATAACGTATATTACGAATTAATATACAAGTTAGAATACAAGAATTTTACTTATAGAAAATGTAATAAGGCTTTTAGCCAAATGAATTGGACTTGTAGGATTGTTAGCAATTTGTAATGTCCAATGGAATTAAGGTGCAAGCCCAAGTATTTGTTAATCAAAAGCCCAAAGTAAATTAACACAAGCCCAAAAGGAATAAGCTAAGTTAATTAACTTAAGTCTACATAATGATCCAATGTGTAACGCACGATCCATGGAGCAAACCATGTTGATGTTGGTTACCTTGGTGAGCAAGAACTTTATGTAATGACCAAGAACTTTAAGTAATGACCATGTAAAGGATAAGTGTTGTGATTAACAAGTAATGAATAGTAAGGAAGTGACTTAAGGAGGTGGGATGGCATAAGGACTAAACTACCCTAAACTTGTGTTTCCTATAAATAGAAGGAGCTTGCTAGTCATTTGCTACTTGTTCAAAACACCAACAACTTCCAATACAAAGCAACTTAATTGTTAGAGAGATTAAGCCAAGAATAAGTCAAATTTTCTTTGTAAGATTTTCCAAGAAGAAGAAAGCTAGTCATCAAAGGTAATGATCTTATGATCTTATATCTTCCATCTCTATCATTATAGGATGATAAGAGAAGTGTAACTTAATGAACATGTATGCTAAGAACACTTAAGAAATGGATGATTAATGTACTTAAGCCGTATAATTTATGAATAAGTAATTCAAACCTAAATAAGTTATGAACTTATGATGAACGTATATGAACTTGTCATATGATTACTTTAAGAAGTTAGTATGATTGATAAGATGCAAGAATGTTTCTTAAAAAACTTAAATCAATAATAAGTCATAAGGAAAGGAAATCTTGTAATATATAATTTGATAAGTTAGGAACTTATGAAGAATAAGTCAAAACTTGAAATGAAAATAAGTTGTTATAATATGCAGGATGAGATGTCTAAATTATGGATTGAATCCATTTGGTATGATGAACAAATCTTAAGTAGCGAAGTTTTGCCGAAATTCACACGATTGGACGATAATCGACAAATTCGTGAAATTCTCGGAATGGAAGTCGAATTTTGTGTTTAAACTCGAAAACATTGGTTTTCGATGGAGACAAGTCATATTTGACATTATAGAGTTGCAGACTCGAAAATGACCGGATTCTGACTTATAACGAAGAAACGAGCATTGAACATTCACGAATGTTTATCGTTTTCGTTAAAAATGAACCAATAGGTCAATTTTTAGTAAACAAAGTCGGAAATATAAATTCTTGCACGAACACGTAGAGTATGTAATTTGTGAACCGTAGGCTCTTGAACGAGCCAATTCGGACTTATTACGAAGAAGTTACGAGCCCAAAAATCTAGCAAAGTTAAAAATCTGTTAACACTATCTGGTGCACAAAGCTGGCACTGCGGCGCCAGCCCAAGGCCAAATGGTGGCGCTGCAGCACCAGGCATAGTGTCACGACCTTCTATAGTTTCACACCGCGACGCCGCAATTAACACTTAGACACTAGCACAATACGGACTCGACCCTTAGCCAATCGAAAGTGAAATAGCGGCTACAAGATATAGAAGAAGGAGAAGGAAGTGCAAATACTAGCCCTAGGATTTGCATAGTAAAGAAGATAAGTAATCAAACGTGAACGTAATGAAAATGTAAACTATATCGAAAAGCCAAAATAAATAGTAACAAATCTAAGTCATGATTAGATTGCGAAGACGGGTAATATATAGTTTTAATCATACGTGATTATATATTACCTAATGTGGTACGTTATGTGATCATGTATTGTAGAGACTTAAAGAATAAACGTGAACGTGTTATAATTGTAGCAGACGCTAAAGGCAAGTATTCTAACCCTTGTTTCAGTTCAATCTAGACAATATTTTTGGTTCATGTACTCTTACACATGAATTGATGTATGATAAAGTCACATCCAACACTTTTGGCTAGACTTATATGATGTTTGTATCAAAGCATAGCCAATGTTTACAAAGTTATATTGGTGTTGTTCTCAAACGAAGACTGAGTATGCTAAAAATGTTTTGTCGTCAAACGAAAGGCACGTGAGGTTGCCATAACTTAAACGTACATACGTTTAATGAATGTAGTGTTGATCAACATAGAGTACTATAGGCTAATCACCTAGACATGCTCGTAAGAAATTTTGGACTTACGGACTTAGTGTCGGGATGTCCTTTTCAAAAGAACTTATGAAATGCTCAAGGTCTTGGACCGAAATAAATGTTTTACTGAATATTGTTGTTGTAAAATATTTTGAATGAAAGGAAGTGCTATTTTGAATTATTGATAGTACTTCGTAACTATTGTTCAGTTATTGAAGATATACGATTTCTATGTTGTTTATTCGAATTATTGTACTTGATGAGCTAGTCAGGCTCACACTTGCTTGAACCATATGAATACAGCTAAGATCGAACGGACCGAAGGCTCCGACAAGGATAAGGGTAAGGTAAAGACGAATCCGTAGAATATTTATGTAATAGTATAGGTTTAATGTTGCAATATAATTTGATATTATGACAAGAAAAAATGTAAAGGTTATAAAGAACCTAGGGAATGTTAATATTATTTTGAATATATAGAAGACACATTCGCTCTATTGAGGTTTTTTAAGTGAATGTATGTGTGAATTATAGTACCGTGTAACACCATCTGTCGGGTTGGAAGATACCCAAATTTGGTGGCATCACAAATATCACAATCAGTCATACAAGTTTAAACTACGCATTAAAATCCATTAGAATCCCATAATGGAATTTAGTTCATTTCTGAACCAAAAGCCATTATGGGATTGAAGCAAAACATGGAATTAAGAAATGCAATCAATAGATATAAGAGAAATGATAGAACAAATCTGATAATCTCTGTTGCAAAGTCTATTTCTAGGCTTGTTCCAATCCATAAAAATCTCCAGAATTGAAAACTAATATTATTAAGCAATCTAATTAAAGAGAGAAGCTTGAAGTATATGGAAATGCTTCAAATCTTCCTTCCAGTAATCTAAACCTAAGAATAATAATAAAAACATAAAACAAACATGTCTCTGGTACCAACCATATCGTCTCAGATGAGCAAAACACGCTCAAATTCAAATTATAAAAAGTCGAGAATTTTAATCGAATAAGATAAGACGGCCACAGATACATCGCAAATCGGCATATGGCGTTTGTAGGTTGTCTGCCAAGTGCATGACGTGGGCATGCCATGATCCTTTGATATTGGAACACTACCAGCCGATCGATTAAATCTACCATCAGACTATTTAGCTCCGGGCGCCACGATATAAGGTTATATGGCAATGGCAAGCCATCATTGCCATCGTGACTTTACATTCTGCTACTTCTTGTCTGCTCTTCATTTCCTCTCTTTTGCACTTCACCATTTCATTGATCCTACTCTAGTTCAGCTGTAATCTACACTCTTGATCAAGTCCACCTTGCCATATTCTTGTTAGCTCATGCCATTTTATGTCATTCCATGTCATTCCATGTCATTCCTTTGCCTTAGGTTGTTGTAGGAGTTCCAGCTATGCACACTACAAAATAGACACAAAAAGCAAATAAAACAAACTAAAAATACTCGAGTGGATCACAATTCCATTGAGTTGGTAATCAATAAGTAGGTATAAAACCTACTTATCATGTGTGTGACTAATGAATACCTATACGTACATAAATAGTATAATATAGTTCATTGAGGTGGTTTGTGCTAAAAGTGGTAATCAACGCACATGGCAAGTCTCCTAACTTACACAACTTTGGATTTTGAGCAAGTTCTCTAACTTAATTTGATTCTTATATTGAATGCAAGTTTCTTAAAATTCTTTACATTGTATATATTGTATAATCCGAATTATTTCAATATCAACCATATTTATTTCCAACAAATATCTATTACTATTCGGAAATCATTAATATATCTTGATGATTGTTGTAAACATTGACCTTATCATTCTTAAATGCATAATCAAAGCTATCTAAGCCATTGATTCGGCTAGACTATTATCGTATGTTAGAAAGCTATCCAAACCAATCGAATTTGTCCGGACTCTTATAATTGACTGAGATAAACAGCACTCCTTGTAGGGGAAACTATATAATTGTCGGGAAACCGATGTGCGCATATGAGTATGCTTAAATGTTATGCATAACGTAGGGTACTTTAGGCTGATCACCTGTTGTACTCGTTTTATTGGATTTTTAGTATAATACTGTTAATTCTAGTAGAATTTCTTTGTCCTTAGTGATTGCTCAATGTTCATATAACTTGAACTTCGATATAATTAACTCTTTTGTTAATACCTTTCATGTCTATAGCGACTTTATTAAGAATTATTGATAATTCCTGAACTACTATTCATTGTCATACCCTTGAGATTGAACTTATATTATTTCACCCTTAGTGCTATATTTCTTGCTAGGCAAATTTGTTGCTCATCCTTGCTTCCCTAAAAACATTACAGTTAAGGTAGAGCAAGGCGATACTTTGGGAAAAGACAAAGGAAAGGGAAAGCCTACGGATTAGCTCAGTCCTTTACGCGTAGGAAGAATCATTGTTTTTTTATTATTATAATGATGTATTAAGGATGATTAAATTTATGTTAAGTTGTATTCAGTTGATATTACTGGAATTTTGTAGTAACGGTCACGAGACCTTGGGACGCGAATATTTATATTATATCAATGTTAATTATTCTATTATTCCGTTGTGGTGACTTTAGTATGATATAAGAATTTGCACGTGATGAACCAAATTCAAGATATGAGTATCTGAATTTTGGGGTCTTCATAATGCAGGCTTTCAACATATCTTCTAACGTCTGGATTGTTCGTTCGCTTTGGCCGTCTGTTTGAGGATGGTACGCCGTACTCATTCTCAACTGTGTTCCCATGCATTCTTGTAGTCTCTTCAAGAAGTTTAACGTGAATCGTGGATCTTGTCTGACATAATTAACAATGGAACTCCATGTCTTGAAATGATTTCCTTGACATACAACTTTGCTAAAGGATCGAGATTGAATCTAATCTTTATTGGTAAAAAGTGTGTTGATTTCGTCAGTCTATCCACTATCACCCAAATTGCATCGTACCCTTTCTGAGTAGTTGGAAGACCTACCACAAAATCCATTGTGATACCACTTCCCTTCTGTTATTTCCAATGGTTGAAGTAATCTGCTTGGTCTCTGATGCTCGGCCTTGACTTTTTGACATGTCAAGCATTTCGCGACACTTTCTGCAACATCTCTTTTCATATTTGGCCACCAAAAATGTTGTCATAAATCTTGATACATCTTTGTACTTCCTGGATGAATTGAATATCTTGAGTTGTGAGCTTCAGTCAAGATTTCATCTTTAATATCTGGTACTGCTGGGACCCAAATTCTTCCCTCGAACCTAAGTAGTCCTTCGACATCAACTTTGTACTTCATCTCACTACCCTCGACCACTCTTTCTTTCATTTTTCCACATTTTCATCTTGTAGTTGAGTGTTCTTTACTTTGTCCACTAAAGTTGCACCAGCTACCATCTGGAACAATCTCTCATTCGATTCTTTCAGAAGTTTTATTTCAAACTCTAGCCTTGCTATTACTAATATAAGCTCCTCTTGTGCAGTTAACAATATCAACTTCTCCCGACCCTTTCTACTCAAGGCATCGGCAACCACATTTACTTTACCCGGATGATAAAAGATCTCACAATCATAATCATTTATCAATTCTAGCCATCGCCTCTGACGCATGTTTAGATCCTTCTGTGTGAAAATATACATAAGACTTTTATGGTTCGTATATATCTCACATTTCTCTTCATAGAGATAATGTCACCATATCTTTTGAGCAAATACCACCGCCAACTCCAAATCATGAGTCGGGTATCCTTTCTCATAGTCCTTCAGTTGCCTTTATTCATACACAATGACTTTGTCGTTTTGCATAAGCAAACAGTCTAGTCCTTTATGTGATGCATCATTATACACCACAAAGTTTCTTATATTATCCGGTAATGACAACACAGGTGCCATGCTAAGCTTCTTTTCCAAGTCCTGAAAACTCTCTTTGCATTTTTCTGTCCAAGCAAATTTTAAAGATTTCCTTGTCAAATTCGTTAAGGGAGTGGCAATCTTAGAAAAGTCTTTAATAAACCATCTGTTGTAACCTGCCAGTCCCAAGAAACTCCTTACTTCCGATGGTGTTCTTGGTTGTTCCCAATTTATTATAGCTTCGACCTTTGATGGATCCACTGAAATCCCATCTTTGTCAATCACATGCCCAAGTAATTGCACACGTTCTAGCCAGAATTCACACATAGAGAATTTCGCGTATAACTTTTCCCTTCTTAGCATCTCCAACGTCAAACGTAAATGTTCTACTTGTTCCTCTTGCGATTTGGAGTACAACAGGATATCATCAATGCATACCACCACAAACTTATCTAAGAATGGTTTAAACACCTTGTTCATCAAATCCATGAATGTTGTAGGGGAATTGGTCAAACCAAAAGACATTACCAGAAACTCGTAGTGTCCATACCGAGTTCGGAATGTCGTCTTTGGTACATCCTCCTTCCTTACCTTTAGTTGATGATACCCACTTCTCAAATCTATCTTCGAGAAATACTTGGCTCCGTTCAATTGATCAAACAAGTCATCTATCCTTGCCAACAGATACTTATTCTTAATAGTGACCTTTTTTAACTCCCTATAATCAATGCAAAGATGCATTGACCCATCCTTCTTCTTTAGGAATAACACCAGCGCTCCCTACGATGGTACACTTGGTTTAATGTATTTCTTGTCTAGCAGCTCTTGCAGTTATACCATTAATTCCTTCATCTCTACTGGAGTCATCCTGAACGGGACCTTCGATATCGGAGCAGTCCCTAGTCCTAAATCGATAACGAACTCGATCTCTCTGTTAGGCGGTAGTCCTGGCAAATCTTCCAAAAATACATCCACCAAATCCCTAACAACTGGTATCTCTTCCTATTTCACACCCTTCTTCTGAGTATTGACTATTTAAGATAAATATCCTGCACACCCTTGTCTCAATAATTTATTGGCCTACATAATCGTCAAACATCTCTCCTGTCTAAGCGATTTGCTACCATAGAAGACTACCTTTGACGGAGTCATAAGGTTTACACTTTTCTTTTGTCAATCAATTATCACTTCATAATTGAATAGCCAATCCATTCTCAATATAACATCAAACTCTCCAAGTTTAATCGAGATTAAATCTACTGTCATAACATTTTCCTTAATATTCACCCTACAATTCTTGTATACGAATTTAACAAGAATCACCTCCCTATTTTCAATTTCTATATTCAAAGGGATATTCAACTCTTCACTAGGCAACCCTAGACTCTTAGAAAAATCATCAGATATAAACGAGCAAGTAGCACCCGAATCAAATAATACATATGCATTTATATCATTGATTGGAATGATACCTGACACCAGATCTTTTGATTGCACAACATCTTGCATAGTCATGTTAAAGGTTCTAGCTGTGGGTCTATTTGTTGATGTTGGTCCAGCAATAGCCAACGTACCTCCATTGCCACCCCCCTTGCTTCATGTTACATCTCCAACTTTCTTCTTAGGGCACTCACGAATTAGATGATCCTTTGACCAGCAAGTATAAATATCATTCTTCTTTGGTTGATGGCAATTTAGAGCAATATGACCCTCTTGGCAACAGTTGAAGCACACTCTCTTACATTTCAAGAACACGCCAGTGTGATTTTTCCCACATGTAGCACACGCTTCAAATTTCCATTTCTGCTAGCTACTCTGTTGACTTCTAGCACCAACACCCGCATTCCACTTACTCTTTGGGTTATTGTTATTCCCACCACTGCTACCACCATTCTTGCTTTCACTCTCACTCTTCTTCTTTCTTTGTTCTTGATTGTACTTTGTTACGACATCGCTTCCACCTTCCATGATAATCGCCTTCTCAAGCACCACTGCAAATGTCTTTAACAGAAACACGGAGACTCTACTATACAACCAGGGCCTCAGTCCCTATTCGAACCTTCTCGCCTTATGCTCATTTATGTTAACATGATATGGCGCAAACCTCACCAACTCATTAAACTTTGTTGCATACTCTGACACTGTCATTGCACGCTGCTTTAGCTCTAAAAACTGGACCTCCATCTGATTTTGTGAAATCTTTGGGAAATAGGTCTCGAAAATTATTTCCTTGAACCTATCTCAAGTCATCACTCCCTGACCTCCTCGAGTTTTGTTTTCTTACCACCAGTAACTGGCCTCTGCTTTCAACATGAACGTTGCGAAAACAGTCTTCTGGTCTTCACCGACTCTAGCAACATCGAAAACTTTTCTCTATTTCCATGACCCAAGTCTGTGCCTCAACCAGATTCATGGACCCATGAAATTCTGGTGGTCTAACCGCCTTGAAATCCTTAAAATTCATAACTTGGTTCTACGGTTGATTATGCAGTGCTCCTATCAGTAATGTCACCAACTGCTAAACTGGGTTAGCAACAACGTTGTTGTTATTTGTAGACCCCTCAGGGGTTTACTGACGTGGTTAACTTTTTCTTGGAGGCAATTTTTGTTAAAATAAACTTATTAGATTTTACTCAATTTCGTAAGTATTTTCTACTTAACTTGCACATCATAAATAATCATCACATAACACATAATGTCTTGAGGAAATATTAACATTTTATTCATTCATAATCTTTAAAACATAGAAATGATAGCATCGCTGCTATTTACATCACTTTCTTGAACTAATAAAGTTTCAGGATAACATCATCATATCCCATTGGTTACATAACAGATGGGATTTACATCTTATTTATTAATTAATCACACATCAATTACATTCTCTATCATGGCCTACTAAAATGTTATATAGCCTTACGACGCTCCTCTTCTATAATACAAAAATTTTTTCTACGATCTAACATATCCTATGGCAGCATTTCGAACTGAGTCGAATAGTACATGACTCAGTCTTGAGCTCGTTTTATCACGGTGCTGAAAACACAATCTCCCTCTGCTACCTCCACACGCTGAGAAGCTTTCCCGTACGCATCTTTGACTCTTGCTCTCTTGGCAGATTCTTCTTTCAAGTTATCTGTGACACCCCCAAATCCGAGTACTTTCAACCCATAGATATGGTGTTACATGGTACTCATCACTATACATTCATTCCATTGAAAGAACATCAAAATGAACATAATTATTACATTCTTATTAAAATAATAATAATAAATCTTTTCCCAAGTTTTGAAACCAATACATTCTTTGTTTATCATAATATAATTCTTACAATATATTAATCTATTACAGGATAATCTACTTATCTATCTTAGCTTTGCCTTTATCCCTACAAGGATCCTCAGTTTTTTTTGCTTTAGCTGCAATCATATAATTCAAGGAAGAAGTGAGCATAACTAGCTCAGCTAGTCTAGCAAAAGATAATACAAATACCATGTTGAAAATTACACTACTAGAAATTTGACCTATTGTGACGAGATTTAGCGACGGTCGGCATGGAACCATAGCAATAGGCTTCTATAGTGACGGTCATGGACTGACCGTTGGTATATGCCTTAATAGAGAGCCTATTCCGAGGGTCATAGTCTAGCCGTTGATATATAGTATTTTTTGGGCCTTTTTAGTGAGGGTCATGTGATGGTTGTATCATTTCAATACCAAATCTCTCTTCATGCCCATTTCCCCACCAAATCATTTCGTGTTCCTCACTAGCTCAGTTATCTCTAGTAACCCTTTCAATCTCCTGACTCCCCACCTCAAAACCTAAATCCTCTAATCTCTCTCATCAGCTACTCTAAATTGTCAAAACCAAAATCCTCTTAGCCGAATCACACCCTAAGTAGACGGTCACTGTCAATCGAATCAAAGGTTGCTCTCAATCGAAGGTTCCACCAATCAAAGCACAAACAGAAAGATGGTGATAGAGATCGAGAAGAAACGGAACGAATTAGCGAGGGAAGTGAGTTGTTCAACAAATTGATGGAAAAAGAAGGCGAAGGATTGAAGCGATACTATCTCCAACACTTTCACGATCTTCAGCCCCATGTTCCCCAAAAGACTCACAATCTCAATCGCCTCGAAGCCCAACGTAATGACCTTAATTACAGAGGTTTCTTTTCAATAAATTCTTCTCCAAGTTTTTGTTTATTTTAAGCACAATGCGAACCTAGATTTTGTATATTTTTCTCTTCAATTGATATTGTTTTTCCACTTTAATTATCATCAGATTCCGCTTCAGTATATATAGTTGCTTCCGTATTTGGAGTTATATATTGTAATTTTTAGTAGATTTCGATGCTATAAGTGTGTTTAACTCAACTGGACATGTGTTAATTCAAACATGAGGGTTATTAGTTACTAGAGAATTGCTAGATGATAAGTAGGATCAGAGGATTGCAAATTTTTTACTGCAAAGAAAAGAGACATCTCAACTGAGTTTGAAAAAATGATTTTGATCCTTCTCATTTCTAATCAGTCATGCCACCAAGTTAGAGCCTTCTCATTTCCCACCAACTGTGTGAAAAATGGGAGTTGTTTGTCATGCCAACTGTGTCATGCCACCAACTACGTGTTTGAAAGAATGCCCGACTGAGTTTTTGATTTTTATTGTATACTAATCACTCAATTGAACATTTGAATGAAACCCATTTTGGTTTATAGTTGAAAGCCATTATTTGGAGAAAGTCTTTTGTAAATTTCCAAATTTCATGATTTATGAAACTCTGGTGATTACATATATCATCAAAGAAATGAAACGGCCTTTATATACCATCAATAAAAGATGTGGGATTTATTAGTTGGAAGAGGACACTTTTTGTTTCATTTTATTTGAATTTTTGCTATATGGGTTTGAAAATGTTACAGCTTACTAGTTCTGAATACCAATCATACTAGTGGATGCACTGAAGAACATTGATGTTGTGCAAAATGTACATGAAATTGAGATGTTTTTGATTGATGTAATTGAGTATATATGTTTGTTGAATGTGTGATTTTTGGTAAGTGGAAATTTTTAACTTGTTTAATTGGCTAATTGAAATGGAATGTTGATGCTATTTTTTATTATGAAGGTGTGTTTACTGAATTTTGAAGTAAACACTATACTCTAGTACTGGCTTATTAAGGACCTTATTATGGATACATTTTGTATGATATTTAAGTAAGTTAACAAAAAATAAAAAAAGAAATAAATAGAAGAGGTCTATGTGTTTGATTTTCATTATTTGATGCCCTATATTTTCTTTTTCAGAATTATGTGAATAGATATTAAATAGGCTAAACTTTTTCTCAAACTAAAAAATAACTATATACTAGACATACTGTGTTGTCAACACTAACATGTTCTGAACAATTCCATTATACGAATGTACCACAGAACATGGTATGAATCAATACTTCAAGAACACTTATTTAACTATAGCTTTTTATTTTATACGTGATAAATACATTTGTTTACATGAAGGCTTGTTTTTCACGTGAAAGATTTTAAATGTTATTCCTGTTTAAAATTGAAAATTGAGTTGCTCATTAGTTTCATTTCCAAGTTTGGAACTACATGCTTATTTTGCCTTTTTTTCGCAACTGCTTGAGGTCAGTAGATCTTTTGGTCTTAAAACCCAAGATTTCTTGAGTTCAGTAGATCTTGTGGTGGGTACCTAGTGTTGTAGCTTTCTTTTAATTTCTTAGTCTGATGTTTCTTGTGGATAAGTTCATCTACGTAGTTGATTGCTTCTATTTTCTTTTCCTGAACGTTTCTCCTTATGGTTCAATATGGATGTATTTTCAAATGTGTGCCTTTTTTATTTTGTTAACCTTTCTTCATATGCTAAGCGGACCCCCATTTTAAGTGTTTTTTGCTCTGATATTTGATTAGACAGGAGATGTCTTCTGGTTAAGCTGACTTTGCTTTTAACTTTTAATAACACGGATGTTTTAGGTTGTGGACCTTTCACATTACTACCGGATAAGAGGTAAACTATCCTCTCTTGCACTTCTTCCTAATAAAGCGCCTGCTTATCCAAGTGCCACTCCTTGTTTTTATTGATGTCCTTGTGTGGAAAACATTGAAATGTTGCTTGGAAAAATTCATTTTGTTCAACAATTGTCACTTTTAGCTTTTTTTGGTCAATTTTTGATATTACTACAATGTGCAATACTTCAATTCCTAGTATACATATCATTGTTGTGTACATCCCAATGAATCATTAATATGTGATAATTTTTATTCTTTTTCAAATACATTTATTGGTTTGGGGAGATTGTGGACTGGGCGTAAGGCCTGGATTTTCAAGGAGCAGCATCTCCCTTCGCATATATTTAGAAGAGTATTTTACCATTGCCTCTTTGTGGTGCTTACCATGGGAGCTTTCATTGTCTTTCTAAATCAGATTGTCATTGGCAACCTATATCTATATCTTGAATCTTTAATCGTCATTATTTGCCTCCATTACTCTTGATATTGCTCTTTTTTGTAGTATCTCATTGCACTTTCTTTGCTTCATGGATATATATAAATTTATGTTATTACATCACCTGGACTTGTTTTTTTGTTGTTTGTGTGATCATGTTGTACGCTGATAATTTATTAACTGTAATAAGTTTTGTGACCATTATCACACAATTCATCTCTTGTTAATTGCTTTTACAAAACCACTGCCAAATTTTATTCTATGTCTGTGTTTGACTTTAATTCGCATAATGCAGCTTTTTAAAGAAATAGCATCAGATGCTAATAAACTACATAATGATCTTCAAAATAGTCTCTACAATCAGGAGGATAAATTGACTGCATATGCACAACAACAGCGAGAGGTTAGCACTTTTTAAAGTTTGCTTTACCTATTTTTTGAGTATATAAACCTTAATGATTTGAAGTATGACACTAGGTATATTGTTATTGACACTAAATATAGGCACATTCTAGATCTGTTGCTACCACACGATCAATTTCTTAAATTACTGTAAACTTCTTCAAGACCTTACACATGCACGCATACAATTTGAATCAACTTGTAGAAGAAGCAGAAACAGTCAATGACAAGAAATTATCTGAGCTTGAAAAGAAATTTGAGGTAATTAAACCTTTCGCTTGAATTTGAATAATATAAACCCTCAAGTTTCCCATTTTAATGTCTCATTTTATATCTTCAGGAATGCGCCGCCAACGAAGAAAGGCAACTCCTAGAAAAAGTTGCAGAATTGCTTGCAAGTTCAAATTCTAGGAAGAATAAACTGGTATGAGCACATTCTTCTTTAGTATAATAAATCTTAACTGAACTTCTGTTATAATTTGCCATGAAAGTTTTCTTAATGGTGGTCATTCTAAGTATGCTTCTGTTACAGTTATTTCTTACTCGACTGAGCAAAGAATGAGTATGCAATGATCTTGTGATGCTTAATACTTTTAGAATTTGGTCTAATTGTAATCTGAATGAGAATGATTATGCATATCCTTGTGTTTTCAGATTATTATCAAAAACTAGTTTATGGTGGTTTGAGGTTGGTGAAAGTGATGAGGAACGAGACAAGATGCTTCTTTAGTTAGAGCAAGACTGCTTGGATGTGTACAAGAGAAATTAAGGTTGATTTGGCAGCAAAGTCAAGGGCACACCTTCTTCAGGCATTGACAGATGCTAAATGTTACGTATTTTGGATGTTGTATTGTGCTGTGAATAACATTAAATGATATATATATATATATATATATATATATATTTTTAATGTTTTATTTTATATTGTATTTGTTTGTTCAACAAATATGTGCATCACTAATTAAATTTTTTTTTAAATATAAAAAGGCTATAGCGACGGTCAGGACCGTCGCTATTGTTATATTGTATTGTTATGTATTGGCCGTCGGTAAAAACCTTTAAGTGGGTTTTTGGTTCGTTTTCTAGCGACGGTCCGATCGTCGCTATAGGTATATATGATCGTCGCTATAGGGTTTAGCGACGACAGCTATAGCGACGGTCGATGACCGATGCTATAGCCTTTAGCAACGCTCTTTTAGTCTATAGCGACGGTTGTCGACCGTCGCTATAGGTAGATTTTCAAGTAGTGTTATATGATTATCTTCAATAACTAAACAAGTAGTTACAAAGTACTATGAAACATTAAATAGCACTTTTCATTTCATAACACGATTCAAGAGTATATATAATAACTTAGTAATTCTGAACTGGTCAAAAGACCATGAACATTCTCTTTTTGTTTTCATTCATGAAAAAAGACAACCTGGAACTAAGTCTGCAAGTGCGATATATCTTACGAGCACTTCTAGGTGATAAGCCTATAGTATTCTATGTTAATCAACACTCATATGTTAAACATGTTTACGTTTAAGTTTTGGCAACCTCACGTGTCCATCAAATAATCGATGTAAAATACATTTGTTTGTTCATACTTAAGCTTACATTGAATCTGTTCCAAATACTTGGCATAGGATAGCGTTAACAATTCTATATCGAAAGACTTATAAACAAATCAATCTAACTCTTATGAATAGTCTAGCCAAGTTAAAACTGGCATCGACTTTTTCGTAAAACAATTCATGCATCTCATAACATGAATCACAGAAACTTGGCTAACATGAAGGTTAGACAAGCATTAAGAAAACATGCCTTCAAGCGTCTTCAAATAAAATATTCAACAATTCTTGGTCTTTACAGTCTCTACATGATATATTCACATAGCACACAGTAATTAGCTACTAAACAATCTAATCACATTATTTTTACCAGCTTCTTTCTCTTCTATGTCTTAATTAAATTTATTTCATTAATACATATCAATTCGACTTACTATTCTTCCTTATGGCTTGTTAACGTCTTACATTACTAACTAAAACTTGTTCATCATTGGTTAATTACCAAAGTTTGAATACAATTTACATTCGTATCTCTCGCGTTCTTCGTTTAATTACTATAAACGACATTCATCTTATAAAGTCATCGCTATATATATATACTATATAGGAATGGTTTTATCATGTATATAAAGTATATACATGCCCCACTATTGGTTTATAATTAATTGGGATTAGAAAACAAACTTGCCCAACATTTCTACACTACCGGCATTTCATTTGCACAACTTTTTTGTATTGGTCTTTGTGCGCAATTAATCTGTGTTATGCCTTGGTCTCGGCGCTTACTGGCGTGAGATCCCTTTATACTAGTGGCACTGCGGCTCCACTCTCCAGTAGCTAAGTCTCCGTAACTGGCACTGCGACACGAGTTTTAATGCTTGGGGTGGCGCAGCGGCACCCACTTCGAGCCCTTGAATTTTTTTTCAAATTTTCCATACGATTCTTCCCAAACTCATAACTTAATCGTTTTAAGTCGGATTTGGCTTGTTCAAAAGCCGTTTTCTCATACGTTCCATGTACTTCGATTTCATCCAGATAAAAATAGTTTTTAAATCCGTTAACGATGAATTCATTATTTAACGTCTATAACGCGTTTGTTAAACGTTCGTGAGCGTTCATAGCTCATTTTCTTCGTTCTAAGTCAGAATTCGACCGTTCTTGAGTCCATGACTCTTGAATACGTTATTCTATGCTATGTTATCAAAAACTACGGTTTTCAAACTAAACGGCAAGTTTTGACTACTAATTGAAATTATATAATTTCAACGTTTAATGTCTAATTTCGTAAATTTCATCATTACTTCGTTACTCGTGTTTTATACGCCAAATTAAATGGAACCAATCCATTGATTCATTTTGATATCCTAACCAAGAAATAGGCACATACCCTATAAATGATGGTTTTCAATTTGTCCATCAACAACCAAGTCAAAACTTAATGATTTTTCTTCGGTTAAAATTAGTTAAACGTTTATGATTTCTACTTAAACATGGCTTGTAAATGGTTAATTCACTAATAGCCATCCTTATTCCTTTGGAAAAGACATGCTCCACCAATTCATGATTCTCTACGAAAAATAAATTTAAACGGATCGAAGAATAAGGTTTTATAAATTATTACCTTATCGTTCTTCGCATTCTTGCTTAAAATTTGTATGATTTGCTTCAAGCTCACTTGATTACTTGTTCTCTCACTTTTCCCTCTCTCAAAATATGTTGGTCAATGTTTTTAAACAACTAGATGAACCAAGCTAGCTTTCCTATGTAGGAAATCTAAATGGAGGGCATTTTGGTCAAATGGCAACCTCCTTACTATTCACACCTCCATTGCAACTTAGCCAACAAGTAACCACTTTACTTGGCCACCAAGTGGCTGGTCCACATGGCCTTATGGCTCCCCCATGGGTTGCCCCATGGGTTTTACCCATCCGGCGACCCATCGGTTTGATCTGCGATTCGGTTTCTTGGATCGGGTTTGATTTAACCTAACATTGGTCCTTGATAATACTCAATCTTGGGCTTTATTTCACAAAACATTGGGCTTGATATAATCCAAGTCCAATTGGATTCTACAAAGTCCATAAACTAAAAGTCCAATAAGAACTAATCGTATTTTACGCATATAACTCATGTATTCTCTTCGTATAGTATTTGTACGATATTTGTAAAACCCCAACTTTTATGAATAAAGATTAATTTTTCTCGAAATATATTTTTGAATATTATGGTGTGGATTTGATATAATGTTATAGTTGTGGGTAATATTTACAAATTTTGCAAAGTAAACAAGTGGTTATAAAATATTCGATTGTTTGGGGAATATTCGTACGATGGCACAATCATTAGTGGACCCCACAACGGAAGTATTATTGGAGTTAGAAAATGACAGAAATATCTTTTATAAAAATAACGGCAAAAGTTTTACCGTTAAATTGTTGAACTACTCGGTAGTAAAAGTACGGTAATACGCGTTGTTGCATAGTAGAACACAGTATTGTACAGTATCTTTGATTATTGATCCTTACGTGAGAAGTCACTCAGTTATACTCAATTATTGCTACAGTAATTGCTGTATAATATCTCTCATATTATTGATTCAATTATTGTAACAGTATCATCTGCATAATATTTATTATTATTAAATCAATAATTGAGACGACAAAGTTATTCATATTATTATTTGCAATATTGACGATGTCTAGAAAGTTTTGTCGAGGAGAGGTTTGGTCACCTAATTGCGCGCCAATAGGGAGAAATCCTTATCAAAAATCCCCCTCTTTCCTTGGAATGATCTGGTTGTTAAATATTGTGAGTTATAATATTAATGATGAATAAGTTTGTGTTAATTAATGATGAAATTGATATTTCCATTGTCTTGGGATTATTAGTGTTAATGGAAATCGACATTTATTAAGATAATAATTGATTTCTGGAGGTTATATTGATTAATCGGGTAATTAATCGGATAAATGAGCAATTAATTGCTATTAATTCACATGCTTATAACTATTTGTTCACATGTGTGACGCCCCCAAAATAGGTATACATCACCCATCTTAGGTCGCCGCAAAATACATGGTACAAAATTCAAATACAACTTAATTATAAAACAGTCGTGTAAAATACGACAAAACATAATCTAAGAGTTTTAATAAGAATATTGTCATCTAAACAATATCCACACTAAATGGAGTCCTCATTACATTTATTGTCACACTGTTTAACAGAATAGTGAGGACTACTAATGCTATCATCTGGACCATAACTCCGTTCCTCGACTACTCCTGACTACGTTCTCATTTCCTCAAAAGAAGACTGGTTACTGGAATAGTGAGGTTGCAGACTTCTTTTCTTCTTTCTCTCTATAATTTCTCTCTATAATAATTGCTCTAAAGCTTTAGTGAATTGGTGAGAAATGAAGGAAGAATGAACTTCTATTTATAGGAAATATATAGTTTCGATAATGGCACATTTAAGGGTTCAAAATATTACAGTACAATACCTCCAACTTTTCTTTCATTTTTAATTTAGTCCTGCAAGTATTATCAAACTTGCACCACCTCCCCTAATAGTAAATAATGTGAATCAATAGTTCAATCATGTGATTCAATAGTTATAACTTAGTATAGTACCTCTATCTATACCTCCATCTTTAACTTAGTCATGCAAGTATTATCAATCTTGCACCAACTCCCTTAATAGTAAGTGAATGTGACTCAATAGTACACACATGTGAACAAATAGTTTTATAAGCATGTGAATTAGTAGCAATTAATTGCTCATTTATCCGATTAATTACACGATTTATCAATATAACCCCCCCATACATCAATTATCATCGGAATAGATGTCGATTTCCACTAACACTAATAATCCCAACACAATGGAACTATCAATTTCATCTTTAATCAACACGAACTTATTCATCATTAATATTTTATTTCACAATATTTAACAACCAGGTCGTTCCCAGGAAAGAGGGGGCTTTTTGATAAGGATATCTCCTTATTACAGCGCAATTAGGTAACCAAACCTCTCATTGACAGAACTTCTAGACATTGTAAAAATTTCAATTTACTAATCTGAATAACTTTGTCATCTCAATTATTGATTTAATAATATATAAAATATCAACAACAATTGAATCAAATAACGTGAAATACTATGCAACAATTACTGTAGCAATAATTGAGTATAACTGAGTGATTTCTCACGTAAGCATCAATAATCAATATCGTGTGCTACTATGTAACCACGCGTATTACTGTACTTTTACTACTGGGTAGTTCAACATTTTTAACGGTAACACTGTCACCGTTATTTTTATAAAATGATAATTCTGTCGTTTTCTAACTACGAAAATACTTCTGTTGTGGGGTCCACCAATGATTGTTCCGTCATACGGATATTCCCCGACCAAACGAATATTTTATAACAACTTGCATACTTTACAAAATTTATAAATATTATCCACAACTATAACATTATATCAAATCCACACCATAATATTCAAAAAAATATTTCGAGAAATTTAAATCTTTATTCATAAAATTTGGGGTCTCACAATCTCCCCTCCTTATGAAATTTTACCCTCAAAATTTACGTACGTACCTGGTATGCCGAAGAGATGAGGATACCTTGACTTCATTTTAGATTCTAACTCTTGAGGTATAACCTTTGAGTGTTGAATACGATCCTTCTTATCCAAGATTTTAACACGTATCTCCTCATACGTTAAATCTTCTGTTATCTCATCTAGTTCTAATTTAATAATGTGGTTCGGGTCATCCACATATTTACGTAACATCGATAACTGAAAAACGTTATGAATACGCGACATACTTGGCGGTAAAACGAGTTTATAGGCCACAGTTCCTACTCGATCAAGAATTTCAAATTGGCCAATAAAATCGAGGGTTGAGATTTCCTCTCTTCATCGATTCTTGCTTCTAGAATAACGCCCTCTTGAACCTTCTTTTCACATTCATCAGCTCTGAGTATGTAACTTGCATGGCTTTAACTTTATCGATTAAAGTCGATTATAATCGTATATTAGCTATCTTCACATGGCTGTCTAGAGTCTTTAACTCTATCTTCATCATTTGTAAGTTATACGAAATGGGTTTTTGTGTTAACAACTTTGCACTCATAAACTCATACGATCTTCTACTCAACACGTCAGCTACCACATTTTCTTTCCCACGATGGTATTGAATGGTACGATCGTAATCTTCAACAGCTCGAGCCAACGTCTTTGGCGCACGTTACGTTCGGTTTGGGTGAAGAAAAATATTTGAGGATTTTAGAAATGGGTTTTGTATTGGGGTCAATACAAAATTCGATTTCACACTCTAAGTAGGCTAAGAAGTCTTCAAGAACACGTCAGGAAATTTATTAACAATCGAAATATCATTCAAAACTATGACTCTCAACCAAGACTTAGATAACACATGTAATAAAGGTTTCTCCTAACGGAGCTTCAACCGATAAGTCAAAGTCTAACTTCTCCATGGTCAAATTTAAACGTTGAGCGCAAGCAAGAGAGATAAAATAATGGGTAGAACCGGTATCTAATAAGGTATAGACTTCGTAAGAATTTATAATTAACTAACCCATGCTAATTTCGTTCGGGTTACTCACTTTTTCAGAAGTCACAAAAAACGCTCTTCCTGAAACCACCGACTTTGTTTTGTCCGTATCCGCCTTTGGTGCCACCGTCCCAGCTAGACTTGACTTTGTTGCACGACAAAATTGGACTAGGTGACCTTCTTTTCCATAATTGTAACATTCTTTGGACTACATCACGCAGTTTGGACTGATATGTCCCTCCCCTCCGCATTTGTAATATACGATCGGCGTTCGTTCTCCTTCCTTAACAACAGATGCTGGTGCTGACATCTTTCCATCATTGTTGAATCTCCTCTTCTTGAAATTTCCACTCCTATTATCTTGGCCATGATTACCACCGAAGTGGTTACCATTATTGGTATGATAATTTTCCCCATGATGGTTATCATTGTTCCGATGGCTATTGCCGCTGGTACAGTTATTATAGTTGCCTTTTGGTTGGGTTAGTTCATTATCGCGCTACAATAACTGAGCCCTATTCACTACATCTGAATACAAACACAATTTATGAGAAATGAGGTTTTGACGTATATCGGGTTTCAAACCTCTTAGAAACATTCGCGTCATTCGCTCCTCATTATCGACCAAATGGGATGCAAACCAGGATAACTCCACAAATTTAGCCTCGTATTGCGACACGGTCATATTGTTCTACTCCAACATGATAAACTCCACCTTCTTTATGTGACGAATACTTTCGGGAAAGTACTTATCATTGAACAGCTCTTGGAACTTCTCCCAAGACATCTTGAGTCGTCGGTCCAGTGGAGTGCGTTTACTGATTCCCACCAAGAATCGCCTCTTCACGCAACATAAAGGTGGCGAAGGGAACCTTTGCTCCTCCGAGCATCCCAAGACATCAAATATCTTGTTGATCTGCTTTAACCACGACTCAGCCTTAAGTGGTTCTGGCTTTCCCAAAAACTCCGGTGGTCCCAGCTCCTTGAAATGCTTAGCGGTGACCGACCGCGGGTTGCAATTATTTCCACCTATATTTTGAACAAGAGTCTCTCGTACCTGATGTTGCATGAATTGCATAAGGCCTCTGAACATCACATCATTCATCATTTGATCGGTGTTGTTATTTACCTGAGGAAAATTGTCTTCTTATTGCACATTATCATGGGTATTGATCGTTGGTGACTCAACAATCTCATGTACCTCATTGCTGATCTCAACATTTTCAGATGCCATTTTGAAACACTACCACAAAACAAGGGTTAATTAACATATCACATATTATCCCTATACTCTGACCGACCAATTAAATACCAAATAAACTTAGGTAGGTCATACTAGCGAAGGAATTATTCGTCTCTCCCCTCCTAGTTCTTGTCTCACATCTCAGCCAGGGATCATATCCCTAAGCTTTGATACCAACTGTGACGCCCCCAAAACAGGTATACATCACCCATCTTGGGTTGCCAGAAAATACATGGTACAAAATTCAAATACAACTTAATTATACAACAGTCGTGTAAAATACGACAAAACATAATCTAAAAGTTTTAATAAGAATATTATCATCTAGACAATATCCACACTCAATGGAGTCCTCATTACATTTATTGTCATACTATTTAACAGAATAGTGAGGACTATTAATGCTATCATCTGGACCGTCACTCCGTTCCCCGACTAGTCCCGGCTACGTTCTCATTTCCTCAAAAGAAGACTGGATACTGGAATAGTAAGGTGGCAGACTTCTCTTCTTCTTTCTCTCTATAATTTCTCTCTATAATAATTGCTCTAAAGCTTTAGTTAATTGGTGAGAAATAAAGGAAGAATGAGCTTCTATTTATAGAAAAATATAGTTTCGATAATTGCTCATTTTAGGGCTCAAAATATTACAGTACAATACCTCCAACTTTTCTTTCATTTTTAATTTAGTCCTGCAAGTATTATCAAACTTGCACCACCTCCCCTAATAGTAAATAATGTGAATCAATAATTTAATCATGTTATTCAATAGTTATAATTATGTGAAAATACGAATATCAGTATAGTACCTCTATCTTTAACTTAGTCATGCAAGTATTATCAATCTTGCACCAACTCCCCTAATAGTAAGTGAATGTGACTCAATAGTACACACATGTGAACAAATAGTTATATAAACATGTGAATTAGTAGTAATTATTTGCTCATTTATCCAATTAATTACCCGATTTATCAATATAACCCCCAGACATCAATTATCATCGGGATAGATGTCATTTTCCACTAACACTAATAATCCCAACACAATGGAACTATCAATTTCATCTTTAATCTACACGAACTTATTCATCATTAATATTATAATTCATAATATTTAAAAACCAGGTCGTTCCTAGGAAAAAGGGATTTCAGATAAGGATTTCTCCTTATTAGTAGCCTTGATTAGATGACCAAACCTCTCCTTGACAGAACTTCTAGACATTGTAAAGATTGCAATTTAATAATATGAATAGCTTTGTCGTCTCAATTATTGATTTAATAATATATAAAATATCAACAATAATTGAATCAAATAACGTGAGATACTATGCAACAATTACTGTAGCAAAAATTGAGTATAACTGAGTGATTTCTCATGTAAGCATCAATAATCAATACCGTGTGCTACTATGCAACCACAGCGTATTCTTGTTTCTTTTACTACTAGGGTAGTTCAATGGTTTTAACGGTAATACTTTCACCGTTATTTTTATAAAATGATAATTCTGTCGTTTTCAAACTACGACAATACTTCTGTTGTGGGGTCCACCAATGATTGTGCCATCGTACGGATATTCCCCAACCAAACGAATATTTTATAACAACTTGCATACTTTGCAAAATTTATAAATATTACCCACAACTATAACATTATATCAAATCCACACCATAATATTCAAAAAAATATTTCGAGAAATTTAAATCTTTATTCATAAAATTTGGGGTCTCACAACATGTATGTATTATTGATTCACATGCATGTACTATTAGGGGAGGTGGTGCAAGATTGATAATACTTGCATGACTAAATTAAAAATAGAGGTATAGATGAAGGTACTATACTGTAACTATTTTTTCACATGTATAGAACTATTGATTCAAATGAATGTACTATTGATTCACATACATGTACTATTAGGGGAGGTGGTGCAAGTTTGATAATACTTGCAGGACTAAATTAAAAATGAATGAAACGATGAAGGTATTATACTGTAATATTTTGAGCCCCGAAATGTGGAATTATCAAAACTATATTTTCCTATAAATAGATGCTCATTCTTTTTTCATTCTCACCAATTCACTAAGACACAAAAGAGAAATTATAGAGAGAGAAGTTATAGTGAGAAAGAAGAAGAGTATTATGCTACTTTACTATTCCAGTATCATGTCTTCTTCTAAGGTAAGGGATATTATTTTTGTTCAGTATTAATAAGGAATAATATTTTCTTCCACACTCTGTAGTATGTGAGTAATATTATTTCGTCTCGTATTCCTGATTATACACTCATTTTGTTAAAGTATTGCTTCTATACTCCGTGAAATTAGTAGAATATCCTTGAAATTTGCGCTTCATCTTGTATCGTTTCACAAGGATATTTTTTGCACATTCTTGTTCAATTTTAAGCTTTTCATGTCAAAGTACTGTCCATGAGTACTATTCATTTATACGGTACAATTCACAAAGTACTATTCATGGGTACAATTCATAAATACGATACTATTCACAAAGTACTATTCATAAAGTACTATTCACGGGGTACTAGTCACTCGGATACTATTCCCGAAGTACTATTCACTTGGGTACTATTCACCCAGGGTACTATTCATGACAAAAATTGATTTCTTTTCGGTCCAAATCATTTTTGATACAACATTATTCTTGAATTTTACTCCACAAAGCAGTATCATGTTGACAATTTGGATATTATTGAATTCTGGATAAATTAAATTATAAATCTTTAAAATTTATCCTTGCTTTCATTTAATTGAATTCTTATATAATTGTCATCATCCTCATGCTTATATTTTGATGAAAGTCATCTTTGATCGTAGTGCATAAATGGACTGTTGATTGGTATGATTATGACCAAGGATTATTCGGTATAATCATGACCCGTAATGTTACAAATTATGTGGTAAAAGTCCTCATTGGCCTGTAGTGCATTGATGGGCAGTTATTGGTATGATCATGACCATGCGTTCTCTTTGGCTAAGGGTGCAAAGATGAAATGTTATTTGACATGTTCATGACCATTGGTGAAAACACGAATATCCTTGGCCTGTAGTGCATGGATAAATCGTGGTCGTGATACTAATGAATATCCTTGGCCCGTAGTGCATGGATAATTTATTAATGTGGATTATTTATTAAGCTTAGTCTCAGCAATAAAATTTATGATAAACTTTTAAATCATAGAAGATAGTATATATCATGCTTTGATTGACTCTTTTAATGGATTGCTTGTTCCGCTCCAGTTGTTGATCTAAAACTTGTTGTCTATTGTATTCTATCAGTTGTTATATTGTTGAAGGCTAAGGATAATTTATTCTGCATTATCTTAGTCATAATATTTCTTATTAGGCTAGTTGAGCTCACCCTTTTCTTTCAATGTTCTCTTCAGGAAATGAGAATATAACTAGGACTAGTCGAGGTATGGTGTGACGGTCCAGATGGTTGCTTTAGTAGTCCTCACTATTCTGTGAAATGTTGTTAGAATAATTATATTTAGATTGAATTTAAGTTTGGATATTGTCTAGGAGATAATATTCGTGTTAAAACTCTCAGCTTATGTTGTATAATTACGTTCGTATTTGTATTCAGTAGCATGTATTTGGAGACCCAAGATGGGTGATGTATACCTATTTTAGGGGCGTCACAGTTGGTATCAAAGCTTAGGGATATGATTCCTGGCTGAGATGTGAGACTAGAACTAGGAGGGGAGAGATGGGTAATTCCTTCGCTAGTATGACCTACCTAAGTTTATTTGTTATTTAATTGGTCGGTCAGAGTATAGGGATAATATGTGGCATGTCAATTAACCCTTGTTTTATGACAGTAAAATAGCATATAAAAATGTTCAGATAAGCAATGGAGCACATGAGACCGTTGAGTCACTTCTGATCAATAACCAGGATAATGTGCATCAAGAAGGCAATAATCCTCATATAAACAACAACACCGACCAAATGACGAACGACGATATGTTTAGGAAATTTTTAGAATTCATGCAACACCAAACGAGAGATACTCCTGTTCATAATGCAGGTGGAAATACTGGCAACTCACGGCTGGTCATCGCTAACCAGTTCAAGGAGCTGGGAGTTTTTCGAAAAGCCAGAACCACTTAAGGCAGAAACATGGATAAAGTAGATCACCAAGATATTTGATGTCTTTGAATGCTCAGAGGTGCAAAACGTTCCTTTCGCCAGCTTTATGTTGCGTGAAGAGGCAGATCATTGGTGGGAATCTGTAAGCATACTCAACCTGCCGCACTGAAAATATCTTGGGAGAAGTTCCAAAAATTGTTCAACGATAAGTACTTTCCCGAAAGTATTCATCACATGAAGGAGGTAGAATTCATCAAGCTGGAGCAAAACAATATGACTGTGTCGCATTACGAGGCTAAGTTTGTTGAGTTGTCCTGGTTTACATCTCATTTTGTTGATAATGAGGAGCAAATGTTTCTGCGAGGTTTGAAACCCGAAATACGTCAATACCTTATTTCTCATAAACTTTGTTTATATTTAGATGTTATGAATAGGGCTCAGTTATTGGAGCGCGATAATGAGCTAGCCCAATCAAAAGGCAACGACCAACAACACGATAATAATCGTACTGGTGGCAACAACCATCGGAACAACGATAACCATCGTGGAGGAAATTATCATGCTAGAAATGGTAATCACTTTGGTGGTAATCATGGCCAAGATAATAGGAAAGGTGAACTAAGTGAGAACCACTTTAGGAAGATAAGATTCAACAATGACGGAAAGACATCGACAGCAGCACCGACACCCGTTTTGAAGGAAGGAGAATGACCACCGTTCAGATATGTTTCAAATGCGAATAAGAGGACACATTAAATCAAACATGCACGCGAGAAACCTAAAGTGTGTTTTAATTACGGAAGAGAAGGTCACCTAGCTCGATTTTATCGTGTAGTGAAGTCAAGTCCAATTGGGATGGTGACACCAAAGGATGTCCCAGACAAGTTAAAGTCGGTAGTTTAAGTGAGAGCATTTGTCGAGGAAACCGAACAAATTTATCATGGGTTAGTTAATCATAAACTCTTGCGAAGTCTATACCTTATTTGATACCGGTTCTACCCATTCTTTTATTTCTCCTACTTGCGCTCAACATTTAAATTTAACTCCAGAGAAATTAGACTTTGACTTATCTATTGAAACTCTGTTAGTAGAAACCTTTGTTACATTTACTGTTTATAAATCTGGTTTGATTCAAATCGGCACCATCACGTTACCAGTCGATATTATCTCTTTGAAAATACTTGCCTTTGATGTGATTTTAGGAATCGACTGGTTAACTACTCACCATGCTAAAATTGATTATTTTTGCAAGGTCGTTAGTTTTTATATTCCAAACGAACCTATTATACGAATTCAAGCAACCCAACCACTAAAGTCAATCACTGTTATATTAAGCCTTTAGTAAAGAGCCCCAAGCCTTTCGCTGGTGACTTCTAAGTCTTGGAATGCAACGAAGTTAGACTTTCTGTAGGGGACGCCGTGAATAACGGTGGAAAGTTGATAGGTATCAATGTGATGTGCTATCCAAGTCTTAGATGAGAGTTAGAGTCTTAAATGATATTTCTATCGTTAATAAATTTCCTGACATATTCCCTGAAGAACTTCTTGGCCTACCCCAGAGTGTGAAATCAAATTTTGTATTAACCCTGGTACAAAACTCATATCTAAAACCCTCAAATATTTATTCACCCAGAACTAACGTAACTTGCGCAGAAGACGTTGGCTCGAGCTGTTGAAGATTAACACCATACCATTCAATATCATCGTGGAAGAGCGAACGTGGTAGCTGACGAGTTGAGTAGAAAATTGTATGCAGTTACGAGTGCGACGCTGTTAAAAGAAAGACCCATTTCGTACGACTTACAAAAGATGGAGATAGAGTTAAAGACTCCAAGAACCCACGTGAAGATAGCGAATATACGAGTAAAATCGACTTTAATCGATAAAGTTAAAGTTGCTCAAGCTACAAATGTGAGACCCCAAATTTTATGAATAATGATTTAAATTTCTCAAAATATTTTTTTTGAATATTATGGAATGAATTTGATATAATGTTATAGTTGTGGGTAATATTTATAAATTTTGAAAAGTATGCAAGTTGTTGTATAATATTCGATTGGTCGGGGAATATTCTTTTTGTCGGGGAATATCCGTACGATGGTACAATCATTGGTGGACCCCATAACAGAATTATTGTCGGATTGAGAAAATGACAAAAAAAAAAAATTACCGTTAAAACTGTTGAACTACTGAAACACTAGGTAGTAAAAGTGATGTGTAATGAGTGGTTGCATAGTAGCACACTGTATTAATTATTGATGCTTACGTGAGAAGTCACTTAGTTTTGTTCAATTATTGTTATAGTAATTGTTGCATAGTATCTCACATTTTTTGATTCAATTATTGTCAATATTTTATATATTATTAAATCAATAATTGAGATAACAAAGTTATTAATATTATTATTTGCAACATTAACGATGTCTAGAAGTTCTTCCAAGAGGAGATGTTTGGTCGCCTAATTGCGCGCTTGATAGGAGAAAAATCCTTATTGAAAGCCCCTTCTTTCCTGAGGAACGACACAGTCGATTAATATTGTGAATTATAATAAAGGTGATAAGTTTTGTTTTATTATTATTATAAATGTAATAAAATGAGAAAATTTTTATATAAAACAAAATACTTTTATAAAGTTATTTGTTTTATTAGACTATAAATAGAATATATAATACTCTTATTAATCATAATGTTTGAATAGTTTATAAATTTTTTATATATAGTGTTTTATTAGCATAAATAAAATCTTTTTATATAAAAAAAATACTTTTATAAAGTTATTCGTTTTATTAGAATATAAATAGAATATATAATATTCTATTATGCATAGTGTTTGCATAGTACTGCGTAGTGTTTGCATAGTAAAATCTTTTTATATAAAACATAATACTTTTATAAAGTTATTCGTTTTATTAGATTATAAATAGAATATATTATAGTTTATTTAAAAGATTTTTTTTATTAGAATATTATATTAATACTGCATAGTAAATTAATATGGACCGTCCGTTTAAAAGTAAATCAATCTGGACCGTTCATGAATTAGTTATTATTCAGTTCATTCTCCTATAAATAGAAGCCCATTCCAACATTATTTCTTACGACTTCACTGAAACTCTAGAGAGAGAAACTATAGAGAGAAAGAAGAAAAGTATTCTGCTACTTCACTACTCTTATATCCAGTTTCTTCTAAGGTAAGGGGTATTATTTCTTTTGTATTCATGAAGAGAACTTTTGTTATTCCATTCTTTATTATTACATTGGAATAACTTTATTATATCTGTGAACTACCCTATACTTGGTGAAATTCTTACATTATTTCATTCTTTATTATTATGTTGGAATAACTATCTCTACGCGAAGTACCGCATACATGGTGAAATTCTTCTGTTATTCCATTCTTTATTATTATGTTGAAATAACATGTCTATAAGAAGTACCGCATACAAGGTGAAATTCTTATGTTATTCCATTCTTTTATTATTACATTGGAATAACTTTTGTATCATGATCTACCCTATACTTGGTGAAATTCTTCTATTATTCCATTTTTTATTATTATGTTGGAATAACATGTCTATCTAAATCTAGAATACATGGTGAAATTCTTACATTATTCCATTATTTATTATTACATTGGAACATCACATGCATGCGTATATTTACGCATGACTTCAGTTCCATTATTTATTATTATGTTTGGAATATCACATGCGTGCGTTTACGCAAGACTTGGTTTTTATTATTTATTATTACATTGGAATATCACGTACGTGCATTTACGCATGACCGGTTTCGTTATTTATTATTACATTGGAATAACACATGCATGCGATCTATCGCGTGCACGGTGATTTCTTTTGTAATTCCATTCTTTATTATACTCAGTTGGTTAAAGTTTTGGCTTTATACTCCATGAACTTAGTGGAATATCCCTGATATTTGGGCTTCATCCAGTATCTTTTCATGGAAATATTCTTCTGAGCATTTTTGAGTTTTAACCCACAAAACAGTATCATGTTTACAACATAGACGTTATTGGTTCCTGGATAAATTAATTCTTGAACTTGTTTTATTGAATTCTTATATCATTGTCATCATTCTCATGTTTATATTATGTTAAAAGTCATCTGTGGCCTGTAGTGCATAGATGGACTTGGTATGATTATGACCAGGGATTATTCGGTATAATCATGAATGTAATGTTACAAATGATGTGGTAAAAGTCCTCATTGGCCCGTAGTGCATTGATGGACAGTTATTGGCATGATCATGTCCATTGATGAATACACGAATATCCTTGGCCCGTAGTGCATGGATATTTTGTGGTTGTGATACTAATGAATATCCTTGGCCGTAGTGCAGGGATGATGTGGATTATTTATTGAGCTGAGTCTCAGCAATAAAAGTGATGAAAAACCTTTTAAATTATAGAAGATAGCAGATTTTATTCTCTACTTGACTCTTCTAATGGATTTCTTATTTCGCTGCATATAAACTTGATGTTTGTTATATTGTATCAGTTTAACACTGTTGAAGGCTAACGATAATTTATTCTGCATTATCTTAGTCATAATATTTCTTACTGGGCTAGTAGAGCTCACCCTTTTACTTTCATTGTTCCCTTCAGGAAATGAAAACGTAGGAGGGACTAGTCGGGGAACGGAGTGACGGTCCAAATGATAGCATTAGTAGTCCTCACTATTCTATGAAATAGTGTGTTAATAAATGTATTGAGGACTTATTTTGAGTTTGAATACTGTCTAGAAGATAATATTTGTATTAAAACTCACATTTCTATTGTTGATATATTTAAGATTGTATTTGTATTTTGTACCATGTATTTAGCGACTCGAAATAGGTGATGTATACCTATTTTGGGGCGTCGTCATAGTTAGTATCAAAGCTTAGGGATATGATCCTGGTGAGATGTGAGATAAGAACTAGGAGGGAGAGCGGAAATTCCTTTGCTAGTATGACCTACCTAAGTTTATTTATTTAATTAATTGGTCGATCGAGTATATTGATAATATGTGACATGTTAATTAACCCTTATTTTGTGGCGGTGTTTGAAAATGGCGACTAAAATGTTAACAATGGAGTGAATGAGACCCAGTTGAGACACCTTTAATATCTAACCAGGTTAATGTGATGTCAGACGGAGAAGAAATTAGAGATATCTACGTGGTGAGTGAAGAACTAATAGTTGCACCCGAGCTACTCGCAGAGGTTGTAGCTGAGAGTGAGGAAGAAGAGGAACCTGAGGAGAATTTATTAGAAGAATTTTATGATCAAAATTTAGAATTTCAAAATCGTGTTCATGAGTTAGAAGAGCAGGCTGAAGAATGACAGGCGGTCATGGAGCAAATAGATGTAACAATTCAAAATTGTGTTACCCGTTGTGCGATGCTTGAACAGAAGCACTCTTTGGCAGAGTATAAGATATTAGAGCTGGAATCTGAGAATGCTATGATCATAGTTTTGATGAAAGAAGAAACAACTGAACGAAGGAGAATAGATGATGCATGGGTAAAACTTGCACGATGCGTAGATATTGTAGAAAAAGACGTCCGATCCAATAAGGACAAAGTAGATGAAATGGATTTTGCTTTTTGGACAACAATTGGGAGAATCCAACATCGAATTCGGAATTACCCTGTGCAGAGCGGTCAACCCCAATTCGATATGGATCGGAGAATAATGATTTAAATCATGGATCAGGAATGTGACGAAGCAATTAAGGGTGGAATGTACTCTATAGCAAGTTAAATTCAGTAGTTTAAGTGAGAGCGTTTATCGAGGAACCCGAACGAAGTTATCACGGGTAAGTTAATCATAAACTTTTGCAAATTCTATACCTTATTCGATACTGGTTCTACCCACTCTTGTATTTCACGTAGTTGTGTTCAACGTTTGATCTTGGCTCTTGAGAAATTAGACTTTGATTTATCTGTTGAAACTCTGTTAGGAGAAACCTTCGTTACATCCACTGTTTATAAATCTTGTTTAAATCAAAACGATACTTTCACGTTAACTGTCGATTTTATCTCTTTGAAAATACTTGCATTTGATTTGATTTTAGGAATCAATTGGTTAACTACTCATAATATTTTTCGTAAGGTTGTTAGCTTTCATATTCCTAACCAACCTGTTATGTGAATTCAAGAAACCAAATCACTAAAGTCAATCATTGTCATATTAAGCCATAAGTAAAGAGACCTGAGCCTTTCGCTGGTGACTTCTAAGTCTTGGAATACACCGAAGCAAGAATATCCGTAGGGGACGTCGTGAATAACGGTGGCAAGTTGATAGATATCAATGTGACGTGTTATCCAAGTCTTGGATGAGGATCACAGTTTTGAATGATATTTCTATTGTTAATAAATTTCCTGACGTATTCTTGAAGACTTCTTAGTCTACCCCTAGAGAGTGAAATCGAATTTTGTATTGACCCCAATACAAAACCCATTTCTTCAACCGTTAAATATTTCTTCAACCAAAATGAACGTATAATGCGCCAAAGATGTTGGCTAGAGCTGTTGAAGATTACGATCGTACCATTCAATACCATCGTGGAAGCGGTGAACGTGGTAGGATCGGCGTGTTGAGTAGAAGATCGTATCCATTTATTATAACTTACAAATGATGAATATCTTAACCTACGTGAAGATAACGAATATATAATTAGAATAGACTTTAATCCATAAAGATAAAGGCCGCTCAAACTACGCACCCGAAGCTTATGAATGTGAAGAAGAAGGTTCAAGAGGGCATTATTCTGGAAGAAAGAATCGACGAAGAGAGGAAATCTCAACCCTCGGTTTTATTGGCCCATTTGAAATCCTTGATCGAGTAGGAACTGTGGTCTATAGACTCATTTTACCGCCAAATATGTCGCGTGTTCATAACATTTTTCATGTATAAATGTTACGTAAATATGTGGACGACCGAACAAAATTATTGAATTAGAACTAGACGAGATAGCAGAAGATTTAACGTATAAAGAGATACGTGTTAAAATCTTGGATAAGAATGATCGTATTCAACACTCAAAGGTTATACCTCAAGAGTTAGAATCTGAAATGAAGTCAAGGTATCCTCACCTCTTCCGCATACCATGTACGTACGTAAATTTCGAGGGCAAAATTTCATAAGGAGGGGATATTGTGAGAACCCAAATTTTATGAATAAAGATTTAAATTTCTCAAAATATTTTTTTTTTGAATATTATGGAATGAATTTGATATAATGTTATAGTTGTGGGTAATATTTATAAATTTTGAAAAATATGCAAGTTGTTGTATAATATTTGATTGGTCGGGGAATATCCATTTTAACGGGGAATATTAAATGCAATGACATCATTAGTGGACCCCACAATGGAATTATTATCGGATTGAGAAAGCGACAAAAATATTTTTTGAAAATAACGGCGGAAAAAACTATTGAACTACTTTCACCGGTAAAAATATAATGTCTGGCGTGGTTGCATAGTAGCACACGGTATTGATTATTGATGCTTAAGTGAGAAGTCACTCAGTTTTGTTCAATTATTGCTATAGTAATTATTGCATAGTATCTCACATTTTTTGATTCAATTATTGTCGATATTTTATATATTATTAAATCAATAATTGAGATAACAAAGTTATTAATATTATTATTTGCAATATTAACGATGTCTAGAAGTTACGCGAGGAGAGGTTTAGTCACCTAATTGCGCGCCCGATAGGGAGAAATCCTTATTGGAAAGCCCTTCTTTCACAGTTACGACACAGTGGATTAATATTGTGAATTATAATAAAGGTGATAAGTTTTGTTTTATTATTATTATAAATGTAATAAAAGCGAGAAAAACTTTTATATAAAACATAATACTTTTATAAAGTTATTTGTTTAATTAGACTATAAATAGAATATATAATATTATTATGCATAGTGTTTGCATAATGTTAGATGCATAGTGTTTGCATAGTAAAATCTTTTTATATAAAAGCAGAATACTTTTATAAAGTTATTTGTTTTATTAGACTATAAATAGAATATATAATATTCTATTATGCATAGTATAGTACTGCATAGTACTTTGCATAGTAAAATCTTTTTATATAAAACAAAATACTTTTATAAAGTTATTCGTTTTATTAGATTATAAATAGAATATATTATATTTTATTTAAAAGATTTTGTTTTATTAGAATATTTTATTAATACTGCATAGTAAATTAATATGGACCATCCGTTTAAAAGTAAATCAATCTGGACCGTTCATGAAGTAGTAACTATTCAGTCCATTCTCCTATAAATAGAAGCTCATTCCTTCATTATTTCTTACGAATTCACTAAAACTCCAGAGAGAGAAACTATATAGAGAAAGAAGAAAAGTATTCTAATACTTCACTACTCCTATATCTAGTTTCTTCTAAGGTAAAGGGTATTATTTCTTTTATATTCATGAAGAGAACTTTTGTTATTTCATTCTGTATTATTCTGTTGGAATAACCTGTATACGCGGACTACCCTATACTTGGTGAAATTCTTTTGTTATTCCATTCTTTATTATTATGTTGGAATAACTTTGTCTGTCATCTGAAGTACCATATACATGGTGAAATTCTTACATTATTCCATTCTTTATTATTATGTTGGAATAACACTTTTATCATGTGAAGTACCGCATACATGGTGAAATTTTTACATTAATTCCATTCTTTATTATTCTATTGGAATAACTTTTGTATCTGATTTACCAATACTTAGTGAAATTCTTACATTATTCCATTCTTTATTATGTTAGAATAACTTTTGTCTATCTGCAATCTGCATACGTGGTGAAATTCTTCTATTATCCCATTCTTTATTATTATGTTGGAATAACTTTTATCTATCTGAAATCTGCATACATGGTGAAATTCTTACATTATTCCATTCTTTATTATTACATTGGAATAACTTTGTATATAACGGACTACCCTATACTTGGTGAAATTCTTCTATTATTCCATTCTTTATTATTATGTTGGAATAACTTTATGCATCTGAAAATCTGCATACATGGTGAAATTCTTCATTATTCCATTATTTATTTTTCATTGAAACATTTTGTGCGTGCATTTACGCATGACTTTGGTTCCATTATTTATTATTATATTGGAATATCACATGCATGCGTTTACGCATGACCTAGTTCCGTTATTTATTATTCTGTTGGAATATCATGTCTTTGTGTTTACGCTTGACCTGGCTTCGTTATTTATTATTACATTGGAATAACACATGCATGCGATCTATCTCATGCCTGGTGATTTCTTTTGTTATTCCATTTTTTATTATACTCAGTTGGTTAAAGTTTTGGCTTTTATACTCCATGAAATTAGTGGAATATCCCTGATATTTGCGCTTCATCCAGTATATTTTCATGGAAATATTCTTCTGAGCATTTTTGAGTTTTACCCCATAAAGCAGTATCATGTTGACAACTTGGACGTTATTGGTTTCTGGATAAATTAATTCTTGAACTTATTTTATTGAATTCTTATATCATTGTCATCATCCTCATGTTTATATTATGTTGGAAGTCATCTGTGGCCTGTAGTACATAGATGGACTTTGTATGATTATGACCAGGGATTATTCGGTATAATCATGACCGTAATGCTACAAATGATGTGGTAAAAGTCCTCATTGGCCTGTAGTGCATTGATGGACAGTTTTTGGCATGATTATAACCATTGATGAATACACGAATATCCTTGGCCCGCAGTGCATGGATAAATTATGGTTGTGATACTAATGAATATCCTTGGTCGTAGTGCAGGGATGATGTGGATTATTTATTGAGCTGAGTCGCAGCGATAAAAGTGATAAAAAAACCTTTTAAATCATAAAAGATAGTAGATTTTATTCTCTACTTGACTCTTCTAATGGATTGCTTATTCCGCTGCAGTTAAACTTGATGTTTGTTATATTGTATTAGTTTAACACTGTTGAAGGCTAAAGATAATTTATTCTGCATTATCTTAGTCATAATATTTCTTACTGGGCTAGTTAAGCTCTCCCTTTTACTTTCATTGTTCTCTTCAGGAAATGAGAACGTAGCAGGGACTAGTCGGGGAACGGAGTGACGGTCTAGATGATAGCTTTAATAGTCCTCACTATTCTATGAAATAGTGTGTTAATAAATGTATTGGGGACTTATTTTGAGTTTGAATACTATCTAGAAGACAATATTTATATTAAAACTCACAGCTCATGTTGTATATTTAAGATTGTATTTGTATTCTGTACCATGTATTTAGCGACTCAGAATAGGTGATGGATGTATACCTATTTTGGGGGCGTCACAACAAACTTAGAGCTGATGATTATGTAGAAGAAGGTGCACGAAGGTGTTATTCTAGAAGCAAGAATCGACGATGAGAGAAAATCTCAACCCTCGATTTTATTAGTTTATTTGAAATCCTCGATCAAGTAGGAACTGTGGCATATAGACTTGCCTTATCGCCAAGTATATCTCGTGTTCATAACATTTTTCACATATCTATGTAACGTAAATATGTGAAAGACCCGAACCACATTATTGAATTAGAACCGAACAAGATAGAAGAAGATTTAACATATGAAGAGGTACCTATTAAAATCTTGGATAAGAAGGATCATATTCTACGCTCCAAGGTTATACCTCAAGTCAAAGTTTTGTGGAGAAACCATGAAGTTGAGGAAATGACCTGGGAGTTAGAATCTAAAATGAAGTCAAGGTATCCTCACCTTTTCGACATAACAGGTACGTACCCTAATTTCGAAGACTAAATTTCATAAGAAGAGGAGGTTGTAAGACCCCAACTTTTATGAATAAAGATTAATTTTTTTTGAAATATATTTTTGAATAGTATGGTGTGGATTTGATATAATGTTATAGTTGTGGTTAAATTTACAAATTTTGCAAAGTAAGCAAGTGGTTATAAAATATTCGATTGGTCGGGGAATATTCGTTTTAACAAGGAATATTCGTACGACGATACAATCATTGATGGACCCCACAACAGAAGTATTGTCGAAGTTAGAAAATGACAGAAATATCTTTTATAAAAATAACGGCGAAAGTTTCTGAATTAAACCTGTTGAACTACACTAGTAAAAGTACGATGTCTGGCGTGGATTTATAGTAGCGCACGATATTGTACAATATCTTTGTTTATTGATGCTTACGTGAGAAGTCACTCAGTTATACTCAATTATTGCTGCAGTAATTATTGCATAATATCTCTCATATTATTGATTCAATTATTGTCACAGTATCATCTGCATAATATTTATTATTATTAAATCAATAATTTAGACGACAAAGTTATTCATATTATTATTTGCAATATTGACGATGTCTAGAAAGTATTGTCGAGAAGAGGTTTAGTCACTTAATTGCGCGCCAATATGGAAAAATCCTTATCGGAAAGCCCCCTCTTTCTTGGGAATGATCTAGAAGTTAAATATTGTGAGTTATAATATTAATGATGAATAAGTTCGTGTTAATTAATGTTGAAATTAATATTTCCATTATGTTGGGATTATTAGTGTTAATAGAAATCTACATTTATTTCGATAATAATTGATTTTGGAGGTTATATTGACCAATCGGATAATTAATCAGATAAATGAGCAATTATTTGCTATTAATTCACATGCTTATAACTATTTATTCACATGTATGTACTATTGATTCACATACATGTACTATTAGGGGAAGTGGTGCAAGATTGATAATACTTGCATAATTAAATTAAAAATAGAGGTATAGATAAAGGTACTATACTATAACTATTTTTTTCACATGTATAAAGATATTGATTCACATGAATGTACTATTGATTCACATGCATGTACTATTAGGGGAGGTGGTGCAAGTATGATAATACTTGCAGGACTAAATTAAAAATGAAGGAAAAGATGAAGGTATTATACTATAATATTTTGAACCCCAAAACGTACAATTATCGAAACTATATTTTCCTATAAATAGAAGCTCATTCTTCTTTCATTCTCACCAATTCACTTAGACTCACAAGAGCAATTATAGAGAGAGAAGTTATAGAGAGAGAAGCTATAGTGAGAAAGAAGAAGAGTATTATGCTACTTCACTATTCTAGTATTCAGTCTTCTTCTAAGGAAATGGATATTATTTTTGTTCAGTATTCATAAGGAATAATATTTTCTTCCATACTCTGTAGTATGTGAGTAATATTATTTCGTCTCGTATTCTTGATTATACCCTCATTTTGTTAAAGTATTACTTTTATACTTCGTGAAATTAGTAGAATATCCTTGAAATTTATGCTTCATCTAGTATTGTTTCCCAAGGATATTTTTTGCACATTCTTGTTAAATTTTATGCTTTTCATGTCGGAGTACTGTCCATGAGTACTATTCATTTATACGGTACAATTCACAAAGTACTATTCACTTGTACTATTCATAAATATGATACTATTTATAAAGTACTATTCATAGGGTACTATTCATGAAGTACTATTCATAGGGTACTATTCAAAAAGTACTATTCATAGGTAACTATTGACTTAGGTACTATTCACTCGGGGTACTATTTATGACAAAAATTTATTTCTTTTTGGTCCAAATCATTTTTGATACAACATTATTCTTGAATTTTACTCCACAAAGCAGTATCATGTTAACAATTTAGATATTATTGAATTCTGGATAAATTAAATTATAAATCTTTAAAATTTATCCTTGCTTTCATTTAATTGAATTTTTATATCATTGTCATCATCCTCATGCTTATATTGCGATGAAAGTCATCTTTAGCCGTAGTACATAGATGGACTGTTGATTGGTATGATTATGACCAGGGATTATTCGGTATAATCATGACCCGTAATATTACAAATTATGTGGTAAAAGTCCTTATTAGCCCATAGTGCATTGATGGGCAGTTATTGGTATGATCATGACCATGCGTTCTCTTCGGCCAAGGGTGCAAAGATAAATTTTTGTTTGGCATGTTCATGACCATTGGTGAAAACAAGAATATCCTTACCCCGTAGTGCATGGATAATTTATGGTCATGATACTAATGAATATCCTTAGCCCGTAGTGTATGGATAATTAAATGATGTGGATTATTTATTAAGCTGAGTCTCAACGATAAAATTGATGATAAACTTTTAAATCATAGAAGATAGTAGATATCATGCTCTGCTTGACTCTTCTAATGGATTGCTTGTTCCGCTGTAGATGTTGATCTAAAACTTGTTGTCTATTGTATTCTATCAGTTGTTGTGACGCCCCTAAATTCTCTACATTCACTGTAGCCAATTTGGTGCTCACATAAATATTCTATAAGATAATAATTTCTATAAATCCAAGATTCACAATACTCATAGTAAATAGTAGTTCTCGTCAAAATAATCATTGTAACTGAATACCCTCACTTGGATGTATAGGTTTAGTATCTTATAGATATTTCTTCCATATTTATAATTATTATCTATCTAACCTCCATAGTATTAATGGTAGGGTTCTTGGAACTGAGTGAAGCGCTACCTCAATGCATCAGAGAAGCCCAATGTCTGTTAACACTATTATTCAGATATATAGTTCATATAGACAATGTACACTTTTCTAATTCCATTAGAATAACAACTAAATACTTCAACTAATAATACACTAAATCGATAATATACCATTACATTGATTCAAAAGGTCACTACTATTATATTATAGTTCTCAACAGGGTATCCATGTCTTAAGCCTTTTTATCCACAATACTGGAAACTGCTGGAATATATTCTTTCTATCTGCAAGTGAAAAAAATATTTGCAAGGATGAGCTACAAAAAGCTCAGCCCGTTTTGAACAATAAACGAATATTATACGTATATCAATTCATATTTTTAATACTTTAATGTCATAATATTATAAATTATTTATAATTTTACAAAGTACTTTTAATACTTTAATTTCACATTTATATGATTTTTAAATCGTTAATTCTATTTTTCCACAATTTATTTAATATATTCATTAAATAAATCGATTATCATTAATATTAATTTATTAATAAAATTCATCACAAAATATTAAAAGTCATCAAAAATAACAAAATATTTTCTAGCACCATAATATATTTTAAAATGATTTTTTGAGTATTAAAATCATTTTTAAGTAATAACATAAAACTTTTTTTTCTATTTATTTATTAAAATAATTAATTTCAAAAATTAAAGTGTCACTAAATTATTTCTATAAGCGACAAAATCGTCATTATAGATGTTCTTGAATTTTCGAATATTAAGTAACGATATTGCTAGTTTTATCAATTACTAATGAAATTCAATATTATAAATTATTTATATTTTTCCACAATTTATTAAATATATTCATTAAATAAATCAATTACCATTAATATTAATTTATTAATGAAATTCATCACAAAATATTAAAAGTCATCAAAAATAATTTAAAATATTTTATAGCACCATAATATATTTTAAAATGATTTTTGAAGTATTAAATCATTTTAAAGTAATTTATTTAATATTATAATTAAATAAATTAAATACTATTAATATTCAAAAAATATTAAATATTTATGAAATATACTCAAAATTATTAAAAACTAATTTTTAGGCTTTAAAATATTTTTTAAGAATTTTTTATGTATTTTTCACAATTAAAAACTATAGCGACAAAAGGGCCCTATAGCGACAAAATTGTCGCTATAGGTGTTCTTGAGATTTTTTCAGAACATTCATTACTGTTTGCAGGGTTGCTAGTTTGACCACACTTTTATCTATGATCTTATTGTTTTCTGGGCATGCTAAGGTGTTATACATGTAGTATTCATGTCATACTACACACACAAACAGATTTCATGGTCATACATCAACATATCAGAGAGATATCAGCTCTCAAATATGTTGTCAAAGCTGTTCTTCATTTCTGGGTTTTCCAGAAATGAAGAACAGTTGCAAGGTGCCTTCTTTGAAGCTTCATAACTTGGATTCTAAGTCTGTTTTGTGTGAGTTAAAGGTTCCATCATATAGTTCATATGTTAAGGTACAAATATCATGCACCAAACTAGTCTAATAACATAACACATGAGAGATCAAGGCCGGTTAAATGCTTGTCATAAGCTGTTCTTCACGATTTCTGGGTTTTTCAGAATTCGTCCTGGGCAATTGGTCAACCCAACTTTGACCATGCTTAACTATGATTCTATACATGATATGGTTGATCTAATAACATGTATGTGTAGTCTGCATGCCAGGCTAAAACATTGAAATAACAACTTGGCCAAACTATCAAAGAGAAGTAAGATCAGAGGCCTAGATAATCATGTCAGACCCATTCTGGGTTTCTGGGTTGCCCAGATTCCATTCGGTAATGGCTGGTCAACTATGTTTGACTGCTAATAACTTGAGATCTAGACATGGTATGGAGGTGATTCCACTTCCAGTCTATTCTCCTCATGACAGAGAACAAGTCTATAACATTAAACACACCAAACAACTAACAGGTAAAGATCTGTGGGCTCTGACATATGGCTGTCAGGCCATATTTTAAGATTCTAGATCAGTTGCTAAAACTCTATTTTATGGCATTTTGATGTTATGGATCTTTGATGTAATATCTTAGATCACTACATAACATCCTTAGTCATAACTCTAAACATCTAAACATAACATTAACATTAAATCACAAAGATTACAAGTTTTAGGGTTTATAACTTTTTAAAGTTTGATCTTTGATTTCTGGTCTTGATGTCTGATCTTGGCAAGCTATATGGTGTTCATGACTTAACTTCTCTCTCTGACTCCCCATTTCAAAAATATAGAGTGAGAATGGTCTTGGATAAATAATAAACTAAAGTATGATTTGCTTTACTTTAAATATCATAGATTTTGATTCATGTATCTAATGTTGCTAGGTGGTAAGCAAAAATCTGATCTTGGAAAGATATTACACACATGGGATAAACATAACTACATGAGTCACCAAGATTTGGAAAATCTTTTACTTATATTTTAAGAAAATGGTATTTTTGTCATTTCGCACCTACTAAGGGTAATTTGGTCTTTTCCCCTATAATTTGAAGGGCAATTTGGCCATTTCCCAATTATCCCATATCTTTTAACACTTAAGCTTTTATACATAGCTTTTAAACTTCCGAATTAAGGTTTATAAATTTTAATTTAGGGTTTTGGATTCCTGAAACTAAAATTAGGGTTTATCAATTAGGGTTTGTTATTTCTCACTTGATTTCCCTGATAAATTTTATACTTAATCTACATCCACATACTTATGATAATATGTAGTATCACAAACTCTTCGTGTTACCTCTAATTAGGGTTAGGGTTCATTTATCAGGGTTTAAGGTTCCTTAATTGAAAATTAGGGTTTCCCAACATTCGATTAGGGTTTCTAATCCCTTATTAGGGTTTATTAAGTTTTTACCCTATCTGATCAATCATTGATCATCAATTCTATATCGTACAAATACATATTCATCAATACAATTGTTGTAACTGTATTTTCTACTGAATCCATATCCGGACTTAGGGTTAGGGTTTCTATTCTCTGTTAAGCACAACTCTACTCATATTTCTTAGTCAATACATAAATTGACCACTTCTCTAGACTTGTATCACGGATACTTAGCACAATGTTGATAATCAATATAAATATTAAATCAAAAAAAATATTTATTCGTAAAGTTCTGGATCCTCACAGTTGTTATACTGTTGAAGGCTAAGGATAATTTATTCTACATTATCTTAGTCATAATATTTCTTACTGGGCTAGTTGAGCTCACCCTTTTCTTTCAATGTTCTCTTCAAAAAATGAGAATATAGCTGGGACTAGTCGGGGAATGGAGTGACGGTCCAGATGGTTGCTTTAGTAGTCCTCACTATTCTGTGAAATAGTGTGATAATAATTATAATGAGATTGAATTTGAGTTTGGATATTGACTTGGAGACAATATTCATGTTAAAACTCTCAGCTCATGTTGTATAATTAAGTTTGTATTTGTATTCAGTACCATGTATTTGGAGACCCAAGATGGGTGATGTATACCTATTTTGGGGGCGTCACAATATTCGTATTACACGTCGTAATATTCTTCATACTATACTCGTATACTAACTAGTATCATACTCGTATATCACACATATAATCACCCTAATCATTATACGCATTCATTTCTTTCTCGGAAATCACTTTCCCTAACACTTAGGTTTTAAGTCGACAAACAAAAACTTTGTTTGCCATAACTGAAATATTATTGGATATTTTGTCTCGTCTTAGACTTCTATCATTACGCGTTTCTCAAAATTTCAAACTTAATTCCCGAGCAGAAATGGATGAATAGTGTTTTTACAGAAATTCCTCAGAAAACTTTTATTTTCATCTTGGAAATTCAAAATAATTAATTCTAGCATATAGCCATAATCCTAATCACATTCGCACATTCTAGGTCATAGAACGACCTTCATACAACTTACTCACATAAATAATCAATTAAATTCATTTAATCCACATAATCAAATAAAAATTTAATTCATATAAAAATTCGATATTCTCGGGCATTACATTCTTCCCCCCTTATAAGGATTCCGTCCCCGGAATCTCGCTATAATTAGATAAACAAATGAGGAAAATTTTCCTTCATTTTACTCTCAAGTTCCCACGTTGCTTCTTCGGCACTGTGATTCCTCCAATTCAACTTCACCGAAGGTATTATCTTATTTCTCAAGACTTGTTCCTTCCTATCAACAATCTAAATTGGAAGTTCTTCATACGTTAAGTCATTTTCTATTTGAATATAGATTCTTACTCTATTACGTGATTGTAGTCCGGTTTATAAGGACGCAACACTGACATGCGAAACACATTGTGTACACGTTCCATCTCAGGAAGTAAAGCTACTTCATAAGCTACCTCTCCTACCCTTCTTAAAATTTCAAATGGTCCTATAAACCTTGAACTTAACTTTCTTTTCTTTCCAAAACGTATCTTCCCCTTCCAAGGTGATACCTTCAGAAAGACATACAAACCTACTTCAAATTCCCTCTTCTCACGGTGAGGATCTGCATACTTCTTTTGTCTATCTTGAGCCGCTACCAATCTATTACATATTAACATTACCATGTCTGCCGTCTGTTGTACCATCTCAGGTCCCAACATCCGACGTTCCCCTACTTCATCCTAGCACAGTGGAGTTCTGCACTTCCTCCCGTATAACGTTTCATAAGGCGACATGCCTATACTAGCGTGAAAACTATTGTTATACGCAAACTCTACCAAAGGCAGATGTTCGTCCCAACTCCCTTTGAAATCCATAACGCAAGATCTTAACATATCTTCTAGTGTTTGAATTGTTCGCTCACTTTGTCTGTAAGACCCCGAAAATTTTTTAAATAAAAAGGAATTTCCTTTATTTATTATTTTGAAATAGTAAGGGTTGATTTGATTAATGTGGATAGTTAAGGGTTAAATACGCAAATATTTCAAAATAAGCAAGTGGTTATAAAATATTCATTTTGTCGGGAATATTCGTTTGGTGGTGGAATATTAAATCTTGTATTAATATTCGTTTGTCGAGGGAATATTAAATGCTTGTCGGGAATATTAAATGCGATTGCCACCGTGTGGGCCCCCATAACTAAAGCGATTGGATGAGGAAAATGACAAAGTTTGGGTGGTTATAAATAACGGCGTAGTTATTCTGGTTAAAGGCTGTTGGAATACCCGGTGGTTAAAATACAAGAATGTCTGGCGTGGTTGCATGATGAAGACACCTGTATTATTGCAGTGATTGTTGAATTATTGATTAAATGCGTGAAAGGCACTACTCAATAATTGTTACGGTGAGTTCTTGTTCAATAGTTTATTTTATTGATTCAATAATTGTTTGCGTTGGTATTTTATATTATTCTTTGTTTGATAATTGTCACCTGCAAGATATTTCCCATTATCGGATCAATAATTCATATTATTTGAATAATATTATTAGATAACATTATTGGCAATGTCTAGAAAGTTCTATCTAAGGAGAGGTTTGGTCACCTAATTGCGCGCCCAAGATGAGGAGAGATCCTTATTGGAAAGCCCTCTTTCGGGAACGACACGGTTTGTCATAAATGTGATTCGTAATATTATTTGTGAATAATTAATTATTGATTCATATGATAAGGAAATATTTATTTTATATGAATATAAATGATGGATTTATTTATGTGGTTATTAATGAAGGAATTAATCTTTGAGATGTTTTATTTGTATTTTTGTCCGGATTGGAGGTATTAAAAAATCAAATCGGTGTTATTACTGACTTTTATTGTGTGAGTTATAATATTTAATCCGACCGTTGGATCGTTGTAATTTTTGGATATGTTATACATATATAAGTTGAGTATATGTCCACAAATTTTGAACCGTTAAAGATGAGCGTATAATTTATTATGAATTTTAAGAGGTGGTGATTCGTAAATTAGGTTATAAATGATTTTGGTGGAAAATTCTAGAATTGGTGGGCCCCACTTTTGGTTGGTGAGAAATGTGCTCAATTGAATTTTCAAATGTGGTGGGTGGGAATAGTAGCAGGTAAAGCCATCAGGTTGCAGGTTAAGTCTGCTTCGGCGTGCTAACATTTTCCTATAAATAGAGGGCTAAGTTAGAATTGAAAATCACACCGTAAACAAAGTTTTCTCTCTTTCTCTCTATATTATTGAGCGTATTTTGTGAGTATTTAGATACTTTGAGAGTTCTTGTCGTCAAATACAAGTTTCATTCAAAGATCACTTGAGCCTTTCCTTAGGCAATCTTGATTCTTTGAGGTAAGGGATATTATTTTTTGTAATGATATTATTTCTTGATATCATTATCTTTGAAATGTTGATCCGAAGTTTTTATCAAATTTGGAACTTTTTCATGTCGGGGTTACTATTCATGAGTTACTATTCACGAGTTACTATTCATGAGTTACTATTCACGAGTTACTATTCACGAGTACTATTCATGAACCGTGAAGATGTTTTTGTGGAATTTCTATCTTTTGGTGTCGGAGTTACTATTCACGTATACGGCACTATTCACGATATCTGGCACTATTCATCGAAAAATAAAATTTCTTCTTTTCGTCAAAATATCTATTACGGATACTAGCTTTGATTGTATCCATGTTTTGATTATTCTTGAATTTTACACCACTATGATTATTTTTGAGGTATTGTTGGACATGGATAAAACAAAGTACTGAATCCTTAATCCTTAATCCTTGTCATTTTGTTTCCTTTGGATTCGTTCTTTAAAATATTTTCATCATCCTCGGTCTTAAATGATGATATTATTGAATATCTTTGGCTTGTGGTGCAAAGATGAATGATTTCGATAAATATCTTTGGCCTTTAGTGCAAAAGATGAGCAGTGTTGAGATGAACATGATGGATTGATGAATATCTTTGGCACGTAGTGCAAAGATGAATATTTGATTTGAGATGAATATTGATTGATGTTACGAGGATAAAATATTGATGATGGACCTGTTAAATTCATAGATTATAGTAGATTTCATTCTCTACGTAACTCTTCTATGAATTATTATTTCATTGCGAATATTGATCTGAAACTTGTTGTCTATTGTATTCTATCAGATTTTTCCTGGTTGAAGCCTACCGAAAATTTGTTGTATTTTATCTTAGTCAAATTTTTTTTTACTGGGCTAGTTGAGCTCACCCTTTTCCTTGTTGTTCCATTTTTCTTCTCGGGGAGGCGAGAATGTAGCGAGTACTTAGTCGGGGTATGGAATGAAGGTTCTAGAGAGAGTTGTTTAGTAGTCCTCACCATTTTTGTAAAATAATGTATCAATAATTATGATGGGGATTTATTTGCGTGTGGATATTGTCTAGAAGACAATATTATATTTAAACTCACAATATATATTGTCGTATTTCACACGACATTTATATTATTGAAGTTGTAGTTTGTTTCTTGTACCATGTATTTGGCGACTCAGAATGGGTGTTGTGTATACCTATTTTGGGGTCGTTACAGGTTAGTATCGAGCTTAGGGATATGATCTCTCTCATGCGGAGATCGGGGAATAGAACTAGGAGGGAGAGACGAGTAAATCCTTCGCTAGTGTGTCCTACCTAAGCTTATTTGTTAGTTGGTCGATATATAGGGATATTATGTGATATATTGATTTCCTTAATTAACCCTTGTTTTATGACGATGATTTGAGAATGTCGATCGAGAATATTAATGATGGAGTAAATGAGACCGTGGAGATGCTCATGATTTACCAACGAGGAGAACGTGCAACAGTGGCAATGTTCCTCCCAGTAAACAACACCACCGAAAGCGAGATGAGGAACGAGGGATGTTTAGAAGTTTTTGCGGTTCATGCAAAATCGTACGAGGAGACTCGTGTTCAAATACGTGAGGAAATGATAGCAATTCACGGGTTGTCACAATGACAAGCGATTCAAAGAGTTGGGACCACCAGAATTTAAGGGAAAGCCGGATCCGATCATGGCGGAAACATAGGTCAAGCAAATTACCAAGATATTCGATGTCTTGGGATGCGGAGGAAACGAAGGTTCCATTAAGCTACTTTTATGTTCCGTGGCGAGGCGACTCTGGAGTGAGAGTGCGTGAAGCGTACCATCCGTACCACACTCGGCGTATGTCGTGGGAGACATTTGAAAGCAGTTCAATGACAAGTACTTCCACGAAAGTATTCGTCATATGAAGGAAGTGGAGTTTATTAGACTAGAAGCGAATAACATGGCGGTGTCCCGATGCGAGGCGAAGTTCATGCGGAGTTATCCGAGTTTGCACCTCATTTGGTGGAGAATGAGGAACGTATGATCGGATGTTTCTTAGAGGTTTGAAACCCTAAGATACGTCGATATCTCATTTCTCATAAATTTTCTCTCTATTCAGATGTTGTCAATGAGGCTCGGTTGTTAGAGCGAGATAACGAGTACGTTCAACCGAGGGACCATAACCGAGGATCATACAGAAGATAGCGATCATCGTAATAACGATAACCAAATGGAGAAAGAAGAATACTGGACAAAGCGGTAACCACTCTCGGTGGTAATCGTGGCCATGAAAATAGAAGAAGCGAGTCGGGAGGAGATTTTAAAGAGGAGATTCAACAACGACCATGTGAAGACGCGTCGGCGCCAAGAGTAAATGGTTCCAAGGAGGAGAAAGACCATCGATGGTATGTTACAAATCACGGAAAGAGGACATATCATTGAGCAAACCTGCCCACAACAGTTTAAGGTATGCTATAATTGTGGAAAAGAAGGACATATCGCTCGAGATTGTACGGTAGCGAAACCTAGTTCAGCGGGGACGGTGACTCAAAAGACTGTCCCAGAAAAGTCAAAGTCAACGATTCTTGGAAGAGCGTTTGTCGTGACCGGTCAAAATGCGAGGAACCCGAACGAAGTTAGCACGGGTTAGTTAATTATAAATTCTTGCGAAGTTTATACCTTACTAGATATCGGTTCTACCCATTCTTTTATCTCTCTTGCTTGCGCTCAACGTTTGAACTTGACTACGGAGAAATTAGACTTTGACCTATTTATGGAGACTCCGTTAGGAGAAACTTTCATTACATCCGTTGTTTAGAAATCTTGCTTGATTCAGGTTGGCACTATCACATTACCTGTTAACCTTATTTCTATAGAGATATTTGCTTTTGATGTGATTTTTGGGATTGATTGGTTAACTACTCATCATGCCAAATTGATTACTTTTGTAAGGTTGTTAGTTTTCATATTCCTAAGCAACCTGTTATTCGAATTCAAGCAATCAAACCATTGTAGTCAAACATTTTCATATCAAGCCATGAAGTCATTCGTTTATTACGGATGTCAAATTTTCTTAGTCCATGTTATGGATTTGAATAAAGACACGTCAGATTTGAATAATATTCTTGTTGTTATTGATTTTTCCCATTTATTTTCTCAAGAATTTCTTGGCTTACTCCCAAAGCTCGATATTAAATTTTGTATCGAATTTGAACCCCAGACAAAACTCATTTCTAAAATCTCATATCGAATGGCTCTATTGAACTTGAGAGTTAAAAATTCAACTATAAATTTGGTACTGAGCCTTTATCTTGTGACTTCCTTTGTGGAATTCACCTAAGCCGGAACTCTCTGTAAGGACGCGTCATATTAGATGCGATAGTAAACTAATAGGTGTCATTGTGACGTCTTATCCAAGATTGGGATATGAGTCACGATTGAGAGCAACCTAAGTCGATGTCGAAATAATGTAGCTTTCTAGCTTAGTTGGTTATTATCGAGATTCGTTGAAGGATATTCTCGAATCGCTATTCCATTAACGAAATGACTTTCGTAGAGATACAAAATTCGAATGGAGCAAAGAATGTGAGTAGAGCTTCGAAGAACTCAAGAGGAGACTCATTTCAGCACATGTTCTGACCATACCATCCTGGAAAAGCGAACGTGGTAGCTGACGCGTTGAGTAGAAGATCATATGCGGGAACGAGTGCGATGATGTCAAGTATACGCATAGAGCCAACTTTAATAGAAAAAGTTAAGGTTGCTCAAGCCACCGACCCGGAGCTGATGCGTATGAAGAAGAAAGTACAAGAAGGAGCTATTAGGGCGAGAATTGATGAAGAAGGAATACTTTGAGTCCACTCTAGACTTTGTGTTCCTAACGACTCTGATTTGAAGAACAAGATTATGATGGAGGCACATAATACACCATTTGCAATCCATCCTGGAAGTACTAAAATGTATCGTGATCTTCGACATACATTTTGGAGGAACAATATGAAGAGAGAGATTGCAAAGTTTATCTCAATGTGTTTAACTTGTCAACGTGTAAAGGCGGAGCATCTAGTACCTAAGGGTCCGTTGCAACCACTTGAGATTCCGGAATGGAAGTGGGAACACATTACCATGGATTTTGTTACGGGTCTTCCTACGGTTTCTCAAGGCATCAATGTTATTTGGGTTATTGTTGATAGATTAACCAATTTGCTCATTTCTTCTTGCCGATCTGGAGACTTATTCCTTGAACGTCTTGTTAGTATGTACATAAATGAGATTGTGAGGTTGTATGGCATGCACTGTATCCATAGTTTGGATAGTGACCCAAGATTCACTTCAAGATTTTGGGTTAGCTTGCAAAAAGCTATGGAGCGCAGATTTGCGATTTAGTTGCATACCATCCCCAAACGGACGGACAATCAGAGAGGACTATTCAAACTCTTGAAGATATATTAAGACTCTGTGTCCTAGACTTCAAGGGTAGTTGGGATAAGTATTTACCATTGGTGGAATTCTCCTACAACAACAGTTTATCGAGCAGTATAGGTGTAGCTCCATTTGAAGCATTATATGGACGAAAATGTCGTTCTCCAATATGTTGGGATGAGGTGGGTGAAGCAACATTGTTGGGACCCGAGTTAGTACGTATGACTACCGAAAAGATCCAAATGATTCGACAACATATACAAACGGCACAAGATCGACAAAAGAGTTATGCGGATCTTCATCGAAAGGGCGTGGAATTTAGTGTAGGGGATCATGTATTATGAAGTTGCTCCATGGAAGGGAGTTACAAGATTTAGGGAGAGAGGAAAGCTCAATCCACGATTTATTGGTCCATTTCAAATTCTTGACCAAGTAGGAAATGTAACCTATAGACTTGCAGTATGTCTCGTGTTCATAATGTGTTTCACATATCTCATTTCAGTAAATATGTGAAAGAACCGAACCACGTTATAGAGTTAGAACCGGACGAGATAGCCAAGACTTAACGTATGAGGAGGTACTGTCAAGATTTTGGATAGGAAGGAGCATGTCCCTACGCACAAAGGTCATACCACAAGTTAAAGTTTTGTGGAGGAATCATGCTATAGAGGAAATGACACAGGAATTGGAAACGAAATGAAAGCGAGGTATCCTCACCTTTTGAAACACCGAGTACGTACGTAAATTTTGAGGACGAAATTTTCATAAGGAGGGAGGTTGTAAGACCTAAAAATTTTTAAATAAAAAGGAATTTCCTTTATTTATTATTTTGAAATAGTAAGGGTTGATTTGATTAATGTGGATAGTTAAGGGTTAAATACGCAAATATTTCAAAATAAGCAAGTGGTTATAAAATATTCATTTTGTGGGGAATATTAGTTTGGTCGTGGAATATTAAATGCTTTGTGGGAATATTCGTTGGTGGTCGTGGAATATTAAGTCTTGTAGGGAATATTAAATGCATTGACAAGCAGCCCATGTGTGGGCCCCATAACTGAAAGCGATTGGATGAGGAAAACGACAAAGTTTGGGTGGTTATAAATAATCAGGCGTAGTTATTACTGTTAAGATTTTTGAATACCCGGGTTAAAATACTGATGTCTGGCGTGGTTGCACAAAGATAGCACCAGGTATTGCACAAAGATTGTTGAATTATTGATTAAATGCGTAAAAGGCACTACTCAATAATTGTTACACGATGAGTTCTTGTTCAATAGTTTATTTTATTGATTCAATAATTAACTTTGCGTTGGTATTTTATATTATTCATTGCTTCAATAATTGTCATCGCACGATATTTCCCATTATCGATCAATAATTCATATTATTTGAATAATATTATTAGATAACATTATTGGCAATGTTTAGAAAGTTACATCTAAGGAGAGGTTTGGTCACCTAATTGCGGCGCCCGAAGAAGAGAGATCCTTATTGAAAGCCCCTCTTTCACGGGAATGACTGGGTTGTCATAAATGTGATTACGTAATATTATTTGTGAATAATTAATTATTGATTCATATGATAAGGAAATATTTATTTTATATGAATATAAATGATGGATTTATTTATGTGGTTATTAATGAAGGAATTAATCTTTGAGATGTTTTATTTGTATTTTGTCCAGGATTGAGGTATTAAAAAATCAAATCGGTGTTATTACGACTTTATTGTGTGAGTTATAATATTTAATCCGACCGTTGGATCGTTGTAATTTTTGGATATGTTATACATATATAAGTTGAGTATATGTCCACAAATTTTGAACCGTTAAAGATGAGCGATAATTTATTATGAATTTTAAGAGGTGGTGATTCGTAAATTAGGTTATAAATGATATTGGTGGAAAATTCTAGAATTGGTGGGCCCCACTTTTGGTTGGTGAGAAATGTGCTCAATTGAATTTTCAAATGTGGTGGGTGGGAATAGTAGCGGTAAAGCCATCGGGTTGCGAGTTTAAGTCTGCCTTGGCGTGCTAACATTTTCCTATAAATAGAGGCTAAGTTAGAATTGAAAATCACACCGTAAACAAAGTTTTCTCTTTCTCTCTCTATTATTGAGCGTATTTTGTGAGTATTTAGATACTTTGAGAGTTCTTTGTTCAAAGATAAGTTTCATTCAAATCACTTCCGACCTTTCCTTCCGGCAATCTTGATTCTTTGAGGTAAGGGATATTATTTTTTTGTAATGATATTATTTCTTCAATATCATTATGCTGAAATGTTGATCTGAAGTTTTTATCAAATTTGGAACTTTTTCATGTCGGGGTTACTATTCATGAGTTACTATTCATGAGTTACTATTCATGAGTTACTATTCACGAGTTACTATTCACGAGTACTATTCATAAAGCGTGAAGATGTTTTTGTGGAATTTCTATCTTTTGGTGTCGGAGTTACTATTCACGTATACGGCACTATTCACGTATACGGCACTATTCACCGAAAAATAAAATTTCTTCTTTTCGTCCAAAATATCTATTCTGGATACTAGCTTTGATTGTATCCATGTTTTGATTATTCTTGAATTTTACACCACTATGATTATTTTTGAGGTATTGTTGGACATGGATAAAACAAAATCTGAATCCTTAATCCTTAATCCTTGTCATTTTGTTTCAATTTGGATTCGTTCTTTAAAAATATTTTCATCATCCTCGGTCTTAAATGATGATATTATTGAATATCTTTGGCACAGTAGTGCAAAGATGAATGATTTCGATGAATATCTTTGGCCTTTAGTGCAAAGATGAACAGTGTGTGAGATGAACATGACCGATTGATGAATATCTTTGGCAGTAGTGCAAAAGATGAATATTTGATTTGAGATGAATATTGATTGATGTTACAGGGGGATAAAATATTGATGATGGACCGTTAAATTCATAGATTATAGTAGATTTCATTCTCTACGTAACTCTTCTATGAATTATTATTTCATTGCGAATATTGATCTGAAACTTGTTGTCTATTGTATTCTATCGATTTTTCCTGTTGGAGACTAACGATAATTTGTTGTATATTATCTTAGTCATAGTATTCTTTATCGGGCTAGTTGAGCTCACCCTTTTCCTTGTTGTTCCATTTTCTTCTCGGGAGGCGAGAATGTAGCGAGTACTAGTCGGGAATATGGAATGAAGGTTCTAGAGAGAGTTGTTTAGTAGTCCTCACCATTTTGTAAAATAATGTATCAATAATTATGATGGGGATTTATTTGTGTGTGGATATTGTCTAGAAGACAATATTATATTTAAACTCATTAAGATATATTGTCGTATTTCACACGACATTTGTATTATTGAAGTTGTAGTTTGCTTCTTGTACCATGTATTTGGCGACTCAGAATGGGTGTTGTGTATACCTATTTTGGGGGCGTCACATTGTCCATCCGTTTGAGGATGATATGTTGTACTCAACTTCAGCTGCGTTCCTATTTTCTCTTGCAAACTCCTCCAAAAATTTAATGTGAATCGTGGATCACAATCTAACATAATCGAAACAGGTACTCCATGTCTTGAAATAATTTCTTTGACATACAGTTTAGCCAATTTTTCTAGGTTATACCTAACTCCTATTGGTAAAAAGTGAGCCGATTTCGTCAATCGATCCACTATTACCCAAATAGTGTTGTATCCCTTCCTTTTCGTGGGAAGTCCCACCATAAAGTCTATTGTGATATGCTCCCATTTCCACTCTAGAATCTCTAGTGATTGCAATAACCCACTCGGTCGTTGTTGTTCAGCCTTAACTTTCTGAAAAGTTAAGCACTTACTAACATATTCTGCTATCTCTCTCTTCATGTTTGGCCACCAAAAGTTCTGTCGAATGTCTTGATACATTTTAGTACTACCTGGATGTATCGAGTACCTCGAATTATGGGCCTCACTCATTATCTATTCTATTAACTCGAAATTATCTGGAACCCAAAATTTACCTTTAAAACAAAGCAATCCCTCCCTGTCAAGGTTATACTTATGCTTCTCTTCATCTTCCATCCTCTTCTTCACTCGTTCACATTCTTCATTACCTAATTGCACTTCTTTAACCCGTTCCAGTATGATTTGTTGGGTCTCCATTGCGAATAATATCTCTACCCGTTCATTCGCTAATTTACCTTCTAGCTCCATTCTCGCCATCTCCGTTACTAACTCATTCTGAGTCGTTAACATTGATAGCTTTTCTCTACCCGTCCTACTTAGCGCATTGGCTACTAAATTTACCTTTCCTGGATGATATAAGATATCACAATCGTAATATTTTATCAACTCTAACTACATTCTTTGCCTCATATTCAACTCCTTCTATGTGAAGATATATTTTAGACTTTTATGATCCGCGTACTTCTCACACTTCTCCCTGTATAAATAATGTCTCAATATTTTTAAGGCAAAAACTACACCTGCCAATTCTAGGTCATGAATAGGATAGACCTTCTCATAATCCTTCAACTAGCGTTACGCATACGCAATGACCTTGCCATGCTGCATGAGCACGCAACCCAGTCCTCTATGCGAAGCATCGCTATAAACTATGCAATTTGTCGTATCATCTGGTAAAGATAATACAGGTGCCTCACTTAAACTCCTTTTTAGTTCCTGAAAACTATTCTCACACTTTTCAGTCCACACATACTTCACTGACTTCCTCGTCAAATTTGTTAATGGAGTAGCTATTTTAGAAAAGTCCTGAATGAACCTTCTATAGTATCCCGCTAACCCCAGAAAACTCCGAACCTCAGTTGGCTTTTTTGGTTGTTTCCAATTATTAATTTCTTCCACCTTCGCTGGATCAACGGAAATTCCATCTTTATCAATAACATGTCCTAAAAAAATGCACTCTTTCAAGCCAAAATTCACACTTAGTGAATTTCGCATACAATTTCTCCTTCCATAGTGTTTCCAACACTATCCTTAAATGTTCAGCATGATCTTCTGGCATCTTAGAATAGACTAGAATATCATCAATGAACACTACGAAAAACTTGTCCAAATACTGTTTGAACACTTTGTTCATCATATCCATGAATGCGGCTGGCGCAGTAGTCAACCCAAACGACATAACCAAAAACTCGTAATGACCATAACGAGTTCTGAACTCCGTCTTAGGTACATCCTCCTTTCTTACTTTCAACTGATGGTACTCCGTACGCAAGTTTATCTTAGAAAAATACTTTTCCCCTTTCAACTGATCAAATAGATCATCGATCCTGGGCAATGGGTATTTATTCTTATTCATTAACTTGTTCAACTCTCGATAGTCGATACAAAGTCATAACGACCCATCATTTTTCTTTACAAACAATACTGGTGCTTCCCACGGAGACACACTCGGTTGAATGTACTTCCTTTCTAATAGTTCTTGTAATTGAACCATTAACTCCTTTATTTCTATCGGCGCCATCCTACACGGTGCCCTAGAAATTGGTGTCGTACCCGGTAAAAGATTAATCACAAACTCGACCTCCCTATTCGGCGGAAGACCTGGTAACTCAGTTGGGAATACATCCGCAAACTCTTGTACTATAACTACCTGTTCCAATGATGCTCCCATTCTTTGGGTATCCACAACATGTTACGGGTATCCTATACACCCCTTCCTCAACATTTTCCTAGCTTGTTTCATGGTTAGACAAAAAGAGCGTCTTGGTGATTTACTACCTTAGAACACTACCTTGGTTTTCTTAGAAAGCCGAAGGTTCACACTTTTTCTATGACAATCTATTATATCATTATAGTTAATCAACCAATCTATACCGAGAATTACATCGAATTCTCTCAACCTTATCGGTACTAAATCTACCGATAATTTGTTACCTCTAATATCTACACATCAATTCCTATGAATATGTTCGATAGGAATTATCTCTTCGTTTGCTACCTTAACATCTAAAGGTATCTCTAATCTTTAAGGGAGTAAATTTAATTACTTAGCAAATTCACATGCTATAAAAGAACAAGTAGCACCTGAGTTAAATAACACATAAGCATTTATTTCATTAACTAGAATGATACCTGCTACTACATCCGCTGATGTAACTGCATCTTGGACAGTCAAATTAAAAGTACGGGTCGTGGGTCTACCCAATGATGGTGTTGGTCCAGTAATGGCTAACTTACCACTACTAGTACCCTTACTACCCTCTGACCCTTTCTTTGGGCATTTTCTTGCCATGTGGTCCATCGAACCACAAACAAAACATCCCTGGTTCTTCTTAGGATTAGGACAATTGGGTGATATATGACCCTCCTGCCCACAGTTATAACAAACTGATTTCCCTTTCAAATAAACTCTTAGATGAGTCTTCCCGTATGTCTTGCATGCCTCGATCCTACGCTTAGGATCCCCTTGTTTCACTCCAGTATTCCTGGAGTTAAAATTCTTTTTCTTGGACAGATCTCCACTGCCACTAGCTCCCTCCGCCTTGGGTCCTCCTTCTCCTTTACCCTTATTCTTCCTTTCCTTGTGGTATTGGCTCAAAGCCTCACTACCACCCTCTGCAATGATTGCCTTCTCCAGAATGGTCCCATAAGGGGCACTCTGGAAAACAGAAATCCTACTATAGAGCCAGGGTTTCAATCCCTGCTCAAACCTACGAGCCTTCCTCTCCTCAGTGTCCACTTGGTGTGGAGCAAACCATTCCAATTCATTGAATTTGGCCGCATATTGAGGAACCGTCATGTCCCCTTATTTAAGTTCTAAGAACTTAATCTCCATCCTCCCCTGCATGCTTGTAGGAAAATAGTTCTCGAAGAATACCTTCTTAAACTGTTCCCACCTGACCGCGTCAGTTCTAGGCCCACCCTAGTGAGCCTCCCACCAGAAGTTGGTTTCCCCTTTCATCATATAAGTCGTAAAAGAAGTCTTTTGTGCCTCTGCTACTTTTGTAATAACAAACGCCTTTTCTATATCCTTCACCCGTGTTTGGGCCTGTGACAACCCGAGAATTTAGGAAATTATTTAAATCTTAAATGATGGATTAAAGGTTGAATAATAAACCTAGACAGAAAATAAGTGAATGGGTTTGACATTTCTAGGAAGGAATTTAGTGAATTTTAAAAAAAAATTGTGGTGAATTATTCAAGATTAAGTGTATAAGTGTTTATGTTCTGTGTATATGGTCATACATGTGTGTAGTTTGTGGTTAAGGGTCAAGGGTTGATCAAATAAATTATATCTGTGTCAAACCCTAATATTATATTAGAACGTCAGCATTCAGTTAGAAAACCCTAGCAATTGTTAAGAAACCCTATACCAGCTCTAGAAACCCTAATTTCAGATTCCGAGAATATTAAAACCCTAATTTGAAATTCAAATCGGAATTTAAGACTGTTGAGTAATTGTGTTATGTGATTAATGACGTGTGTTATTAATTATAACCTGATTAGGGAAAACCCTAATGAATAATTAATTAGAAACCCTAATTATTAGAAACACTAATTTTCAATTTTAAACCCTAATTGTTCTATTAGAAACCCTAATGTACAATTATGGACCTAATTGCTAAATTAGCAATTTTAGTTAGGATATATTAATCCTAATTAGCAAGCTTGAATTATGATTAGCAAATCTTAGTATAATTAGAGAATCCTAATTATAATTTAAAAATATTAATTTTCTATTTTGAAAACCCTAATTTGGAAATCCTAGAAAATTAATTTATGAAAACCTTAGGTTTTAACCCTAGCTAAGAGTTAAACCCTAAGGGTCAAACCCTAAGGGTTGGATTAAAAGACCATATTGCCATTAAAATTATATGCTAAATGTCCAAAGTGCCCTTTTAACATTCTTTATTTGTTAATTTATAGATCTTGTCGTGATCTTGAGTTGGTGACCAACTCTAACCACTCCATGTGCTATATATCTAATATATCAGCCAATTATTTTCCAACTAGATACATGAATCAAGGATTAAAAGAATAAAAGAAAGGAAAGTAACTCACTTTACTTGTCAAAATAGCCAAGACATTTCTCTCTCTAGATTTTTGGGACATAGAGTGAGAGGGAGTGACAAACTAAGCCAAGATCATGTATTAGCAAGCTAATATCAAGAATCAAAAGTCAGAAATCAAAGATCAAAGCTAAAAGGTATAAAACCCTAAATTTGTAGATCTATATATTTTGTGTTAGATGTTGTTGTTAGATGTTTAAAGTGGTGTATAAAGATGTTATTTAGTGATTTGGGTTGTTAGATCTTAGATCCATAACATCTAGAAGTCAGAAATTAAGTTTTTCAAACTGACCTAGAACCCTAAAAATGTTGTCTTACAAGCATATGTCAGGGCCCATAGATCTTTATTTGTTAGTTGTTTGTTGTGTTTTATGTTATATATCTTTTCTATGCCACGTGTACTATGCTCTGGATCATGAATCAAGCCTAGGACATGAGTACATTGTAAGTTATTAAGGGTCAAAGGTCGTTGATCAACCATAACCAACGGCCTTAATTTCTTAAATGTTTTATTGTTATGATGATTTGAAGGTATAGAGTTGTTCTTTGACATCTCTACTTCATGTTTGAATCATTAAATCACACAAATCAGACCCGTAGTGCAAGTTTTAAGGATCTAAATATAGCACCGTTAACTGTTCTTCATTTTTTAAAAAACCCGGAAAATGAAGAACAACTTTGTCAAACTTTTATGAAGCTTAGATCTCCCTGATAAGTTGTGTAATGGCCATGGAAATTGCTTAGACTTGTAGTACTACATCAGTACTACAACATTAACTCATTAACAAGCCCAGAACATAGCAAGAACTAGGATCTATTGCTGGTCAAACTACATATCCTGTTCATTGAGTTTGAAGATCTGGGTTTGCTGATGAACGCTCAAGAACACATATAGCGACAGTTTCGTCACTATAGGGCCCTTTAGTGACAATTAATTTCTGAAATTATTATTTTTATTAAATAAATAGAAAAAAATAGTTTTTAATTATTAAAAATATATAATAAATTCCTAAAAAGTATTTTAAAGCCTAAAAATGGATTTTTATTTATTTTGAATATATATTTCACAAATATTTAAAATTTTTGGAATAATAATGGTATTTAATTTATTTAATTATAATATTAAATAAATTATTTAAATATAATTTTAATACATGAAAAATCATTTAAAATGTATTATGGTATAAGAAAATATTTGAAGTTATTTTCAATAACTTTTAATATTTTATGATGAATTTCATTAATAATTTATTATTAATGGTAATTAATTTATTTAATAAATGAATTAAATAAATTATGGAAAAATAAAATTAATGATTTAAAAATCATATAAAATGATTGAAGTGTTATAAAAATATTTTAAGTTATAAAATATAACTTTTGATATTTTGTCATGAAAATATTAATATTTTAATATTAATAGCAATTATTGGATAATGGATTTAATCGTTTAAAAATCATATAAATATGATTTTAAGGTATTAAAAATACTTTGTGATAATATAAATATATTATAATATTATGTTATGATTTTTATTAATATTTAATATTAAATAAATATTAATGATAAAAGAATATTGTAGTATTTATATTATATAAATACAATATTGATGATTGGAAAATGATGATAAATAGCAATAATTATCTGAAAATTATTATGAGTTTATGAAAAATATTTTTGACTGATAATAAATTATCTAAAATATCTGTGAACTAGTTTAGACAGGGTCTTTTGAATAATAGACTCGTGAATTGTCCGACTAGGACGTCAGGATGTCAGAATTGTGCCGAATTAAACTCAAACTGCAATAGTCTGACTTGATGCTAGGTCTTATGTGTTGTATAGACTGATAAGGTTATGTATTATGTGTTTAGGTTGTTCTATGAATATATATATATAATAGTATTATACTATGATGATATTATTCTAATTTGTATATCGATATTATTTATATATTAGGTCTTCAGACAAAGCTTAATAAATTGCGTAACAGTAATCGATCGAACAGGCATATTTTTCTTGAACTATTCTTTTAACTTGTGGTTAATCATTGTTGATTATCATGTCTATGAATTGTTGAATCGTACTCTGTGCATATTGAATGTATTCATCAGGTATGAAAGGCTGATCACCTTCATTACCATTCGGTCCAAAAATAATTGTTATGTTCATGTTATATGTTCATTCAGCTATGAAAGTTTGTTCATGCTAGTTCTTAATTATATTGTAGAATTGTAGCCAGCTTATTGTTCAATTCTTTCCATTATGATATATCCTCAAATAAACATAAATTGCTGGGCAAACTTATGCTCACCCTTGCTATATCATGATAAACATTGCAGATTAGGAAAAATACATCGGATACAATGAAAAGTCAAAGTCAGGTTCAGCTTGGGATTATATGTACAGCTAGAATTATAACGTTAATATATTATAATAAAATTGTATGTTAGATAGAATATTTAATTGTGTTTAAGTGAAGGTTACTCAACCTTGGGAAAATAGTGTGTAATGTTTATTGTATAAAAAATTTATGTTTATATCTTCCGCAATAGTTATAGAAATAGTATACCAGATCCTTGGTGATTAGAACCGGGATTTGGGGCTATTACAGTTGGTATCAGAGCTATTGGTTATAAACCTTAGGTAGGAATACTTGAGACCAATAACCGCAGTGATTAGGATAAGATCTAACTCACATAGAGTTAGTTGGTCAGTAAGATTCAAAGACGAATCTCGGCGAGTTATAAAGATACGGAGTTCCCTAACTCTGATAATAATGGTGAACATTAGTGGTGAATAGATATAATCTAAAAGACTAAAAGTACATGGATAGAGATCGTAAAATAAAACGATCATAGCATAGAAATAAATCGTAATATATACAATGAGATCACCCCGTGATCGGATAAGGTTATGGCAGTCAAAAGGATCATTCAAATGATTGAAAAGATTTATAGCAAGATTGCTGTGTGTCAGTTGTACTATGAATTGGTACAGATTTCGGAAAGGATTATGAATACGGATTAAATGAAATTCATATTGAGAAGGGAGTTAGAATTAAGTGGGGATTTTAATTGAGGACTCATGTCAGCAGCTAAGTTGTATGATTCTTCATATGGGAGTTGAATTGTACTTGGTGCAACAACCACTTAGTTTCTGACACTGATAATCATTGAAATGTTTGTGTCACGCTATTTGTTGCCTCTTTTTAAGTCTAACAAAAGAGCTCTAACTCATGCAAGCATACATGTGTCAACAAGCAATACAGAGTAAGTCGAGTATCGATCCACGGAGAAAGATGTCTAAATTAAACTATTATGCATCAACTAAATCACTATTTTTATATGCTTAAACTAATGCTTATAATCGTGAATTACTCTAAATGTAGAGAATAACTAAAATTAGAATAATAATATAATAAATCAAATCTAGAGATAATGGGATCCTAACATCATTTAATAGTTCATCTAATTACCACCGTCATGCAAAACTATTCACTTATCACAGGAAACTAGCCAAGAGCACATATGTAGACATAACCATTTTTCAATGTATCATAACCTACTCACATAACATCCACATACAATAGACATCATGTAATCATCAATAAAACCAACTTCACAACATGTCTATGTGAAATCGCAGTAATATTGAATTTAAGCACAAGCCCTTATATAACTCATACGGTGAAACAGTATATGTCTATCTGGTTCACAAATTACAAAGCTAAGCAAAACATCCCCATATACGCATGTTATCATGATTACAATCCATACTCGTATGTTATTTTTTAATTCTATACGAGCACATAAAATGAATGGTGATCAATCATTCATGCATTCAAATCAACCATGATAGAAATTCTTTACGATACATAAATAGTCCAACAATCAGGCAATAAATTAGACTACATATTAAAATTCGTTAGAATCCCATAATGAAGTTTAGTTCATCGCTAAACCGAAAGCCATTATGGGATCAAAGCAACACATTGAAAATAACTAAACAATTGAAAGAGAGAAGATAGAATTGATCAAACCAAATTGTTGATTATAATCCAAACGTAACGTTCAAATCCTAACAAATATCCAGCAACATAAAAGCAAATCATCCACAATGATTGAAATCTAAAGAAGAAGTAGAAAATAATTAGTTTTTGCTTGGCTTTACGTTGGAATTCTCTCAAAGTGTAAACCCTAGTTCTCTATGTGAAAAACACGTAAAAACTAATGAATAATACGTTTGGTATGAACTAGAATAGTTTTAACCAACTCCAACTCTTACAATTTAAAAATTAAAATTAAAGTAATTAAGCAATTGAGATGTCATGCAGCGCGCGTCCCCTTTGTCATCATCATCAGCGGTATGCGTGTTTAAAATCTCCGTCGGTTTGGGTAATCGCGTAGGCGCATGTATTGAAGCCTATATAGCCACGCGGCTTCTATAGTTTGAATTCTCAAGTTCTGCTGTTGTTACTGCTTCTGTATCCAGCTACCGATTCTTTGACATGCCACTCTTCCTTCATCCATCCTCAGTTGCATATCTCCCGTTATTCCTCGCGTCATGCTTCCAATAGCCTCATGCCATCTACCATCGCCATGCTATGCCATTTCCTGCACTTGTACACCAAAAGAGTTCTCAGTACATGCAATGCAAAATATCATGAAATGCAACTAAAAACACACTAAAATGTACTTGAGATGGGCATAGTTCTCTTGAATTGATATCCAATAAGTATGTATAAAACCCACTTATCAAATACCCCCAAACTTGAACTATTGCTTGCCCTCAAGCAATGCATACTATATAAACACTAAAAATGCAACTACATGCTATGCAACTAAATCATGATGCAAACTAGTCTCACATTGTTCCAGCTATAACAGAATTTCAGTCCAAAATGCCTCAGCGAATTATCCAGATTCAAGAATACAAATTCAAACCAAACTTTAGGCATAATATCATACACTCAAATAATTCATATATGCTATAAAGATGCCGTGTGTGTGTTGTGTTCACCAAAACTTGATTTAAGCAAAGAATACACATGCTAAACTGCTCAAAACAGAAGTTTACAATCTAAATCAAGACTCATGTATACTTATGCAACAAAGACTGTTCCGACATATCAAAATAAACTAAGGTTCAACACTGGGCTGAACTGCTTTATTGCTACTCACGAGGGCGATTTTTGCTCTTTTCTACGGTGTTTATTGCTATTTTTCTTTTCTTTTCTCTTTTACTTTTTTTTCACATGACTGTACAATGCCTCATTCCATTAGGCAAACACTGCTACCCCTTAGCGAGCTTTCAACCAACGACTCGCAGAGCATGAAAGACCTTAGGGCGCTAGGTGTTAAGACACCCCTAAGGGCGTACTTTCTCAAGTAGCAAGGACCCTGAAATAAGACTAGCCACGTTATTGTATATATATATATATATATATATATATATATATATATATATATACATAGCATACCCATGTTTTCCCAAAGTTTGAATATCAATGTTTTGCACAGACTAAGTCCATTTTCCACATATTTCTCTTTTTAAAACCACATTTTCCATTAAGCAATGCAACACATCATTCTTAAGCCTACAAGCAATTGTGAACACGGCCGTGCAAATCGAAAGTATCTAAACAACATCATGAATTACATCGTGTAAAACATTATATCTAAGCTTATGTTATCCAAAATATTCAACAATCCTTCAAAATTCACTTTCATCATAGGCTATACAAAATTTCCATAAAGCTAGCATTTGTGAGACCTGCACTACACATAAAATGCAATGAAACATATACTAACACAAGTAATAATGACTAAAAACCAAAAAATTTCTGCAAATTTAATCTACCCATAAACATGCAAAATTTAAACTAAACATGCAAATACTATATGAAACTACACTACTACCCCAATACCCCCAAACTTATAATATTCATTGCCCAAATGAATGAAGGTATAGGGTTAGAGAAAACTCCCCTAGTGCTTAGCCGTACCACCCCCTTCGGGTGGTGAATCTGGTGGTTGATATGGCATGGTTGTCCTGAACTATGGCCACTCAATCATGGTCCCTTGTTGTGCAAATGCCTCCGCCAATGACCTCGTCAAACCCGTAAAAAATGCTGCAAAGTTGTCGTACATCGCGTCGACCTTTCGCTCCAACCTTCAGAGCTGTCGATCCCCAGTGGCAGCAGCTGCTTGAGTTGACGGGCCTGCCTCATCTGTTTACGAGGGCTACGGTGGTGGCTCTGGGAATGTGGGTTGGATAATGAAGCCTTTTCCTCGTGGGTGCGGTGCACCTCCTGCCCAATCCTCTAATTTTGCAATGGTTGCTTGAGTGATATCTTGGCTCGGGTTTTGCATTTGTTCATTGTCCCAATGGCAGCCTTGATGGGCACACAACATAGCCACAACCAACGCGTGTGGAATACTCCCTGTAGTATTTCCTCGTAGATAACGTAGCATATTTGGGTGAATCAGGTGGCCCACGTCAATGTATATGCCTGTGATTATTCCCCATAAAATGATTGCCCTTTTCGCTGTGGTTTCATGCTGATGAGACGACAAAACTAGCTTGGCACATATGAACAAATTCAATGCCTTTGCATATCGATTCAAAGTCTGCGGTTTGAATATATCTGAGGTGATTCGTCTTGGGTTTATAAGTCCACTTCGTTCACACGCACCTGACTCATAATGACCATTTCCAAATCCATTTCCAGATGTGCACCTTCTACCCAATTCGCAGACCCAGTCGGTGGTGTGTCAGTTATCCTGAAGACTGCTCAGATTGCAGGAGGTCTGAAATCGATTTGAATTCCTCAAACCATTGATAGACCACTCATTTTATCTTTAGCATTAACATAGAATTCTTGGACTATACTCATCGGAACAGGCATAGAAGTGGCAGTCAATCCAAACCATCCCCTCTCTTGGATCATATTCCACAATTGACCATCTTGTTTCTCAGGCTTGAATCCCCTTTCCTTTACAAATGTTTTTGCCACGATTCTGTAATACTCCATTTGTGCAGCCAGACTCAGAAATTTGGTGTGATCCACAACATCCTCCCCTTGACTGCTAGAGCAAGACGATGATGAAGAAGAACTCGAACGTGCTCTCTTTGGACCCATTTTTTTGAATGTTGAAGATGAAAATTTGCTTGATAATGAGTGATAGCCGAAGAGTTGATTACCCCCACATTGATTTCGCAAAACCCTCTCTTGAAAACCTAGTTTATATCAGTGTATGTGATCGTGGGTAGGAGATTTGAAGCGTCAATCACATAGTGGAGATGAGAGTTATAGCTGTAGTTTGTAATTGACTAGAAATGAGGAGACGTGCTTGTTGAGGAGAGCAAGATACGCCTTCTGTTATTTCAATTGAGAGACCAACTGAGCCACAACACGTTTTTAAAAATCAAAAATTTTTTAAGACTCGATGTCGGCCTACGTATCTTGGTCTTTCAATGGATATCGGTAGTTAGCGCTGGCGCCATGAAAGTGGCATTTTTGGTATGGCGGTATACTCTAAGTCTTGGTAGCCATGAGTTTTGTCTTGAATCATTGCGCATGCAATAAGGTGACCCTATTTCCTGCACTTCCACTTTTCATTTCCAGTACTTCAAACAGTGCTGCCTTCTTTTCAAATCACATACATGAACACAAATCTCTCATGTCAAAGTGTGAGCTACTGAATAAACATAAATGACCAAATAAACTCTATACTACATCAAACACCGCCCAATGCAAATTCAGCTACACACTCAATTATGCAAAACACAATAATCTATCACAATTAAAATGAAGATGAACTAATAAAAATAACCTAAACTGAATAAGTAAAAAGTAGATATAGAAATAATGGGTTGCCTCCTATCAAGCGCTAAGTTATAGTCAATTAGCTTGATTGTCTCTAAATCTCATGTTGAAGAAAGAATTGAGGTGACTTTTTGTCTGTCCACCTCACCACCAAAGTAATGCTTCAATTGCTGCCTATTCACTTTAAAAGGATGATCCGGGAATTTATCGAACACTTCTATCGCACCATGTGGAAAGAAAGTCTTTACTGTAAATGGCCCTGACCATCTTGATTTCAGCTTCCCAGGAAAGAGTTTAAGTCTGGAGTTGAAAAGTAAAACCCTTTGCCTCGGTTCAAATTTTCTCTCTATGATCTTGCGATCATGCCATTTCTTCACCTTCTCCTTGTACAACTTCGAATTTTCATATGCATGTAGTCTGAATTCATCTAACTCATTGAGTTGGAGTAGGCGTTTTTCCCCTGCAGCTTTCAAATCAAAATTGAACTTCAGAATCGCCCAATGTGCTTTATGCTCTAGCTCTATAGGAAGTCGGCATGCTTTTCCATACACGAGCCGAAAAGGTGACATGCCCAACAGAGTTTTGTATGCAGTCCTATATGCCCATATTGCATCATCCAGCTTTAACGACCAGTCCTTCCTCGTGGGATTCACAAATTTTTCAAGGATTCTTTTGACTTCTCTATTTGACACTTCAGCTTGGCCATTCGTTTGTGGGTGATAAGCTGTAGCAATGCGATGGTTCACCCCATACTTAGCCAACAAAACTGTAAACTACCTATTGCAGAAATGATGGCCTTCGTCACTAATGATGGCCCTTGGAGTCCCAAACCTCGTGAAGATACTCCTATGTAAAAACCTGAGGACTACCTTGGCATCATTTGTCGGAAGAGCTGCCACTTCTACCCATTTCGAGTCATAATCCACTGCGACCAATATGTAGAGATTTCCGCAAGAATAAACAAAAGGGCCCATGAAATCAATCCCCCACACATCAAAAATTTCTACTTCGAGGATCGTGTTCAACGGCATTTCATTTCTTTTTGAGATGTTACCCACTCTCTGACATCTATCACACCTCTGGACGAAACTGTATGCATCCTTAAAAATTGTCAGCCAGAAGAATCCTGCTTGTAACACTCTAGCTGTTGTTCTTTCTCTACCATAGTGACCTCCATACACAGTAGAATGACAATCCAGTAGAATCCCCTCGGTCTCGCAATACGAGATACACCTTCTTATCATTTGATCAGCACACTGTTTAAACAAATAAGGCTCATCCCATATATACCATTTGACATCATGTAGAAACTTCTTCTTTTGATGACCCACCATGTTAGAAGGTACCATCTTACTCACCAAATAGTTCGTGTAGTCTGCAAACCATGGCACTTCCCCTTTCACCACAAACAACTGCTCATCTGGAAAGGATTCATTGATTACAACTTTGTCATCTGCCTCCCTTTCCGAATTCACAAGTCAAGATAAATGGTCCGCCACTTGGTTTTCAGCGCCCTTTCTGTCCTTGATCTCCAAATCAAATTCCTGCAGTAATAAAATTCATCTGATCAATAGCGGCTTTGCATCCTTCTTTGCCACTAAATGTCTAATTGCCGCATGATCTGTATATATTATCACCTTTGTGCCAATTAGATATGCTCAAAATTTATCAAAGGCATACACCACTGCCAATAACTCTTTCTCTATGGTGGTGTAGTCCAACTGTGCATCTGTAAGGGTCTTGCTGGCATAATAAATCACACAAAACATCTTCTCTTTCTTCTGCCCAAAACAACCCCTATGACGTAATCACTGGCATCACACATCAGTTCAAATGGCAAATCCCAATCTGGTGCAGTAATAACCGGTACTGACGTTAGTTTTCCCTTTAAGTGCTTAAATGCCTACACAAGCCTCATCAAAATTAAACTGTGCATCCTTCTCCAATAAACCGCATAGTGGTTTAGTTATCTTGGAGAAGTCCTTGATGAATCTATAGTAGAAACCTGCATGTCCCAGAAAACTGCGAACACCTTTTACTGAAGTAGGTGGTGGCAAGTTCTTAATAGTTTCCAGCTTAGCCCTATCCACCTCGAGTCCATTCTTCGAAACTTTGTGTCCTAGTATGATTCTTTCTTGTACCATAAAATGGCACTTTTCCCAATTCAACACTAAATTCGTCTCAACACACCTCTTCAAAACCATCACCAAATTCTCAAGGAATAAGTCGAACGAGTCCTCGAAGACTGAAAAATCATCCATAAATACCTCCACATTCTGTTCCACCATGTCTGAAAATATAGCCATCATGCATCTCTGAAAAATATTACTGGAAAATGATCTTTCCTTGTAGCTTTGTTGAGCCTGCGGTAGTCCATGCAGACTCTCCACCCCGTCACTATTCTTGTTGGAATTAAATTATTATTCTCATTAGTCACTACGGTCATGCCACCCTTTTCGGTACACACTACATGGGCTCACCCATGAGTTGTCTGAAATCGGATAGATTATGCCTGCATCCATCCATTTCAGTACCTATTTCTTGACCACTTCTTTTATTATCGGATTAAGTCATCTTTGTTGCTCAACCGACGGCTTACTACCATCTTCCAACAAGATCTTATGCATGCAAAATGAAGGGCTGATCCCTTTGATATCTGCTATAGTCCATCCAATAGATGATTTGAACTCTCTAAGCACTTGTAGCAGTTTTTCCTCCTAAAAAGATGTTAGTGCAGAAGAAATAATCGCAGGTAGCTTTGAATCTTTTTTTAAAAATACGTACCTGAGATGTTCTAGAAGTGGTTTTAATTCAAGTTCTGTACGTGTCTCAAGAGATGGCTTTAATTTTACCGATGTCTCTCCATCTTTCGCCAATGGCTCGACGGGTGTTCTGAATTTTCTGAATTGTGGAGTGGTATCCAGTTATTGCACAAGTTCGTCGAATTCCTCATCCTCAAATTCTGAATTTTCAGCAATGACATTCCTCAATGGTTCATAATCCACTAGACTCTCTACTTCGTCATTTAAGACCCGATCCACCAAATCAACTCGGAAACATTCTTCATCTGCTAGAAACTTCATTGCCTTGAAGACATTAAAGGTAACCTCCTGATCATGTACACACATAGTGAGTTCCCCTTTCTGCACGTCTATCAAAGTCCTTTCTGTGGCTAAGAATGGTCTCCCCAGTATGATTGGTATACTTTTATCTTCCTCGTAATCCAAAATGATGAAGTCAGCCGGAAAGATAAATTTGTCCACTTTCACCAGTACATCCTTAACTATTCCCCGTGGATACGTGATGGATCTGTCAGTTAGCTGCAAAGAAATATTTGTCAGCCTTGGAGTCAACAATCCCTACTGATTGAATACTGACAAGGGCATCAGATTGATACTTTCCCCAAGATCACACAAACATTTATCAAAGTTCATCTTTTCGATCGTGCATGGAATTGTGAAACTGCCTGGATCCTTCAGCTTTGGAGGTAATTTGCGCTGAAGCACTGCACTGCATTTCTCAGTCAAGGCCACTGTCTCAAACTCGTCTAATCTCCTCTTCCTTGACAATATACCCTGCATGAACTTTGCATAACTCGGCATCTGTTCCAATGCCTCAGTGAAATGTATGTTGATTTGTAGCTTCTTAAAAACCTCCAAGAACTTTCTGAACTGCTTATCTTTCCTCTACTTATTCAATCTCTGCGGATACGGAACTGAAGGGTGAACTAATGGTATTGTACTCTTAGGCTTCTCATCTGAACATACTTTATCCTTCTCCACTTGCTGAAACTCAGACTTCTCATGATTTTCTTTATGCTCAGTCAATTTGCTTTCTACATCACGCTTACTGCGTCATCCCCATGTAAATTAAAGGCAACATGCGCTTAAATTCTGATATCTTTGCTTCCCAGACCTAAGTGTTATAACCTGACACTTTTCCTTCCCTTCTCTTCGTGGATTTGCCTCTGTATTACTTGGCATTGAACCCTGGGGCCTGTTGTTAAGCATGCTCGCCATTTGCCCCATTTAAATCTCCAAATTTTTAATAGCCACTGCTTGGCTTTTGATCATAACCTCCGTGTTTGCCATGTACTTCATCATCATCTCCTCCATTTCTGATTTCTTTTCTTGCTGAGGTGAAGATGGAGTATGATGTTGTTGTTGAGAAAATCCCGGTGGAAAAGGTGGTCTTGGTGTAAACTGTTGTTACGATGGCTATGACTGAAACTGATTATTCGACTAAAACTGATTCTGCTGATTACTTTGATTATTTGACCAACTGAAGTTTGGATGATTGCGGTCGTTGGAGTTATATGTGTTCTGAAACTGTCCTTCGTCTTTCTTATAATTGCTCACATACTGCACCGACTCTGAGCTGATAGCACATTGATCCGTAGAGTGTGACCCCGCATAAATTTGACATACGAAGGCAACTATTTTTGCTTTGCACTCTGCCAATGAATCTATTTTCTTTGCCATAGCTTCCATCTGTGCCGTCAACTGAGTAATAACATCCACTTCCAACAAACCTGCAACCTTGGGCTGTGGCATCTTAGCCGTAGGGTTCTGAAAATCATTTGTTGCCATTGTTTCAATCAGGTTATAGGCCTCGTGATAGCTCTTTGCCCATAATGCCCCTCTTCCAGCTACATCTACAATAGGTCTCGATTGCCATCCCAATCCATTGTAAAATGTGTTAATCACCATCCAATCTGGCATATAATAGTGCGGACACTTCCTTAGCATCTCTTTATATCTCTCCCATGCTTCGTATAAGGATTCACCCTATTGTTGCTCGAACTGAGAGATAGCTGTCCTCATCTTCGCAGTCTTAGCCATCGGAAAAAACTTGGCTAAGAACTTCTGTGCTAGGTCCTCCCATGTAGTAATCGATCCTGAAGGCAAAGAATGAAGCCAACTTCTTGCTTTATCCCTCAATGAGAATGAAAATAGTCTAAGTCTGATAGCATCCTCCGTCACCCCGTTGTATCTGAATGTATCACAAATCTCAATAAAAGACCATAATCATCTTCTATGTCTTAGGTTAACTGTTGTTTCTACTGTAACCTTTAACAGTTTAAACGACTATGTTGACCATCATCTCGTACTCCAGATGATCAGCCCTTTGTACTATGTATTACGCAAATATTTTAATGCTATTGCATAGCTCTAAAATAATCCCCTTTAATAGGGTTGTTCATCTTAGCTTTAATCATTAGGTTTCGTACCAAATGAAGTTTGGATTGGAATTAGTTTCAAAGGAATTCTAGATCTTTAGAACACTCATCAACCAAGTATTGGTTGAATCAAATAGGGATCAATAACTATTCAAGAGTTTGATTATAATATCTTCATGAACAAGGTTTATCGATGAATCAATAAGAGATAGAGTATCAACGATTTCTAAATTGAACAAGTGTTAATCATCGACTATATGCTTTCAAAACTATGTGGGTACACATAAGCAAACCAAAGGAAGTTTGGTTTGGATTGACTTCAAGGGTAATTTAGTTTATAGAACATTCATCAACTAAGGATTAATTGAATCAATCGAACGGTCGCTAGTCAACTAAAAGTTTGGTACAATAATGTAAGATTGTACAATGACATTGGTGATCAGAGATCAAACAACAATTATTCATAGCTGAGTAAACACCTTTCTTACAATAAAATTATAGACTTTGAATAACCAAAGAAATATCATTTGGGATGAAGAAACAAATATTAATTAATTTGCTCAACAATAAATTAGGGTTAAAGAACTTGCATAACAATAACAAGTTAGGAATAGGAACTTGTATAATGAAAGATTAGGGTTAGAGAACTTGCTCAATTAAATAATAGATTCAAGATACTTGTATAACATAAAAGTAAGGTTAGGAGACTTGCACAAGTATAACAAAATAACGGAGAAAAGAAAACCTTGTTGAATAATAAAGTAGCGAAGGTTAGGGAACTTGCCTCTTGCATAGGCTATACAATTACAACACACGTACTCCAATATCCTACATATACTATTAGGATTATCACATCAATTAGCTACATACACATTATCCTCATAGATTCAATTCTCATAATAGTTAAGTTATAACTTTTAGCTTAAGGTTTAACCATATTAATCAACCACATAACACGAATATGAAAACTCACTAAAATATAACATAAGACTTTTAGCATCCAAATCACATTCTCAAATCTTACAACATTGAGTTTCAATCTAATATAACTTATTAATCAATACTATATTTCTTCTTAGTCATACTCAAAATTCATTTAAGTGTTTAAGTCTTATGAGGACTCCTTATTAGTTTTATATTAAACCCATTCCATGTCTTATAATTTTCATTTCAATGGAATTGAAACATTTTTTACATTCATTAACACTTGTCACGACGTTTCGACGTTCATTCATCACACGCCTGATTCGTCTCTCTTATGTATGCTTAGTATGCTTATACAATGTATCTAATACATCATTTATTAATGTTAAGCATCATTATACTTCATAATATTGACATTTTATAACTTAGAATAACATCTTTTATTGTCAGAAGCACTTCACTTGCACACGTATGTGCTCCACGCCGTCCGATTGCCTCCAAATTCACGTCAGTCCCAAAGATGGCCATTTTGACCCCTGTTCCTGACCTAAAATTGAAAACCTTAAAGAATAAAAGTTGTAGGTCTACTCATTAAGTTTCCGAATCATCCTGAATGGCCTCAATCGAGGTTTGTATGAAAACGTTATATCCGTTTTTCCAAAGGTGGTCAAAATAGTCACACCTGACACTCCATGAGCGCAGATGCGCCAAAATAAGCTTTGGAAATAGCGCAACTGCTCCCAAGAGAGCAGTTGTACCCCAATAGACTTAGGCGGTGCTGTTTGTACTATATAGCGAACTAGAATTAGCGCCATCGTTCTTGTGATTTTTGACCTTTTCTCTCTTTTTTATCTTCATAACTCAAGTTATACACATCCAAATTAGTCCGTTTTAGATTCTATAGATTCTCAATTAATAGAACTACAACATACCAAAGAATCAACAATTTATAGAAACATTAACTAACCCAAATCTTGACCCAAAACTCATGTTTATACTAAATTTTCATGTTTTAACATGTTTAGCAAATTCATTCATTACAAATTCGTTTTTAACCAAATTGATTCATTCAACTTGCGTTATTTTCATTTTTGAATGTATTAACATAAACCATTTCCAATTTATAGATTAACACATGATTCAACCACTAATTTTGGTCTCAAAGTAAGCCAAAATACATATATTATAACATAACCAAGTTCTTCATCCTAAACATGTTTCCATGGATTTTAATTTCTGAAAATCATTTCTAGACAACATATATAGATTATAATAAACTACCAACATATATAACAATTATCCAATAAATTCAACCACTAAAACTCCAATTTTCATGAAAAACCAAGAACACGACGAATTAAGAACAAAGAGTTGAGTTACTACCTTAATCATTAATTATGTTTTGTTAGATGATGAGAATTGCTCTGATAATCCCTCTTGTTTTCAGAATCTCCAAATTTCCTCTCAATTATCTCTACAGCTCACTCTTTACTCTATCAAACACTCTGTTTTTCTCTTCTCTCTCTATACTAACTAATATATGATATAATACGTAGTAATATAAAACCTGATAAAATACATAAAGCGTACTTATATTTTATCAGTTACATAATCAGAAAATCAATTCCATTAGTTTTAAAATTCAAAAGCAATAAAGCTTTGTTTGGTAAAATACCATTAAACCTTCTTTTTTTTTTAATTTATCTTTATATTACTTATATAATATGGTTCAATTGTCACACTCTAATTAATTAAATTCTAATATTTTAATTAATCATTTAAAATTATAATTTTACTTAACAAATCATTAAATCTCTAATTCAATTATTAAATTAAATTAGAACATAATTATTCAACAATTCATTTAATCATTACTAACTTTCTCTAATTTAATTATAAAATTAAATTAGAATATTTCCATTATATAATATGATAATTAGTTAACAACTCATTTAATTTAATTAACTTATTAAATTAAAACTTCAACCCAAAAATTACGAAACATCAACTTAATTAATATATTACACTTAATTAAGTTAGTCTACAACAATTAATGAATTAAATATTTAATTAACAAATAGATCGATAGATTAAATATTTATTTAACCAATAAGCACGTCAATTTAAATATTTATTTAATTCAATAAATAATTTAAATTGCATATACAAGTTCTTGATCGTTATATCCTTCCCTCCTTACAAGGATTCTGTCCCGAGAATCACAACGCAATTAATTTTGCAATTAATTTGTCTGTTACAATACCCAAATCGCCTTTAAGCATCTCTTACAAAATCCCTGAAATCAATTACCCATACAGTTCAAACCCTCAAAATGGAAAATTGGCGTGTTATCACTGGAATTCAACTCGGCTCTAAGAAGTTCAAAAAATTAGAAAAGATGTTCAGAGATATTCTTGAGTTTGTAAAGAACGCTGGGTTTTCTGAAAGCTTAGAAGCCAACGCTCAAATTTATGCTGATTTGGTGAAGGAATTTTATTCAAATGCAACGATAGATTCTGAGCTTCTATGTACAAAAATCAAAGGAGTAAGTTTGAAGATAAGAGTATCATACATCAACCAATGTCTAGGGTTTCCTAACTAATGTTTGATAATTCTCGAGGAAGTCGACATTGAAGAAGGTAAGAAGTTAATGCACTACAAGAGGAATTCAAATATGAAAGAAATAGAGAAGAAGGAGTTTTGTGACGCCTCTAAAATAGGTATACATCACCCATTCTGAGTTGCCAAATATATGGTACAAAATTTAAATGTAAACTTACTTATACAATATGATAAAAGTGTAGCTTAGAGTTTTTACACGAATATTGTCTCATAGACAATATCCAAACTCAAATTGAGTCCTCATTACAATTATTATCACACCATTTTATAAAATAGTGAAGACTACTATAGCCACCATCTCGGACCATTACTCCATTCCCCGAATAGTCACAGCTATGTTCTCATTTCCTGAAGAGATCAATAAAAACAAAAGGGTGAGCTCAACTAGCCCAGTAAGAAATATTATGACTAAGATAATACAAAATAAATTATCGTTAGCCTTCAACAATGTTAAACTTATAGAATACAATAAATAACAAGTTTAACTGCAGCGGAACAAGCAATCCATTAGAACAGTCAAGTAGAGCAAGATATCTGTAATGCCCGAGAAAATTAGATTTTTATATGAATTAAATTTTTAATTGATTATGTGAATTAAATGAATTTAATTAATTATTTATGTGAGTAAGCTGTATGAAGGTTGTTTTATGACCTAGAATTTGCGGATGTGGTTAGGATTTTGGCTATGTGCTAGAATTAATTATTTTGAATTTCCAAGACGAAAATAAAAGTTTTATGAGAAATTTCCAAAAAAATACTATCCATCCATTTCTGCTCGGGAATTAAGTTTGAAATTCTTAGAAACGCGTAAAAATAAAATTCTAAGACGAGATGGAATATCCAATAATATTTCAGTTATGATAAACAAATTTTTCGCTTGCGGACTTAAAATATAAGGGTTAGGAAAAGTGAGCTCCGTGAAGGAAATGATTACGTATATTGATTATGGTTATTATACGTGTGAAATACGAGTATGATACTAGTTAGTATACAAGTATAGTATGAAGAATATTATGACGTATAATATGAATATCGTACGAATACTATACGGATAGAATATGTGAGTTATACGAGTATAATACAATTAGTTCATATTGGACTTTGAGTAGAATACAATTAGTTCTTATGTAGAATCCAATTGGACATGGATTATGTTAAGTCCAATGTTTTATGAAATGAAGCCCAAGATTAAGTATTATCAAGGCCTGGTGTTAGGTTAAATCAAGACCGATCCAAGAAACCGAACCACTGATCGAACCGATGGGTCACTGGAGGGTAAAACCCATGGGGGGACCCACAATGCCATGTGGGCTGGCCACTTGGTGGCCAAGTAAAGTAGTCTCACTTGGTGGCCAAATAAAGTGGATTTAATTGGTTGCTAAAAAATGAATAGTAAGGAGGTGGACCACTTGACTAATTTACCCTCCATTTGGTTTCCTATATAAGGAAGCTAGATTTGTTCATTTGTTTGTTTTACAAACATTGACCAACATATATTGAGAGAGAGAAAACTGAGTTATCAAGTAATCAAGTGAGCTTGAAGTAAAAAGTTTTATTTATAGCAAGGGTGAAAGTTACTATATTAAAGCGTTAACAAATCATAGTTTGCTCATGATGGTGTAATGTTAAGACTCAATCGATAAAGATATAAAAATCAAAATCAAACCTTCTCACATTCTACCCAAAATGTTGGTACAATAATTCGATAATGAAAAGATGAATCTCATTTTTACAAAGAATGCGCTTTCAAAGGTTTCTACCATATTCAAAATGTGAATAATCAAAATTATTTCTATGATATATTATGCAAAGTGGAATGTTTTCCCTTCTCACATTTATCTTTGAGTGATCCATTGGATCTTGAACTTCTCTTCTCGAGTAACTATCAAAGTTAAACTTTGATATACCCAGTGTGTCGAGATAACCATAAAGATTAAATCATACCCCTCTGCAAGTATATAAAGTGATCGACTTTAGTATACCTATATTATGCATAATACTTAAGTCAGCGCATGAGGATCGAATATCTGATCATAAATGTTCCCTTTGTATAAAAGGTTGTTCTTCTCGATCTCGAAATCAAGATTTTGATTTAACAATGAAATCTTGTGATTTCAAATTCTATTTACTTCTCGATCTAGCCAAAAATAATTGGCATCGATTTGTCGATAATAATTGAATTCTCTTTTGAACCTATCAAGTTCAAACAAATGATCGTCTAGCAAAATAATTAGCTAAGACATTTCTCAACATAATTAAACAATAAGCAGATATTATACATCTTTGTCGATATTAACTTACTATGAGATATGAATATCCAACAACAATAATTCTACAAATATATATTTTCAAAATCAATAATTCAATTTCAATAATAAATCCACGGGCGTGGTATAATTAGCAATAATTATCCACCAATAATAATTAAATGGAAAATAACTTCGAGGTTGAGTTAGGGAACTTGCCTCTTCCGTGATTACAACTACCTGATATAATTTCTTTGCGTTAAGTAAGACCTATAATCAACAATGTCGGTCTCACAATTAGCACAGTCATTTATAACCCACAGCACCTTTGTAGTTTACAGTCAAACTTATCCTAAACACATTACCACATAGCCACATCGGTGTTTATAACCTAGATAAACACTTATCAAGTCTAACTATTTGATGCAGTTGGACTTGGTCCATTCTCGGTGTTACGGTCACCTATCAAAATAATTAACATAGTCATTGTCGAAGCAAAATCGGTTTCTAAGCTTCAATATTATTTTAGATAAGTCGAATATCAATTATAATATTTTTGAAGCTTTTAAATAATTATCAAACAATTATTATAATTTATAATAATTTTTTCAAACATCGGAATCATTTTTAAATGATTTAATTATTAAATAATCTTATCATTATTAATATTTAATAATATCAAAATATTAATAACATATTTGTCAAAATATTAAAGTTATTTTAATAACTTCAAATATTTTAAATCATCAATATTCTACTTAAATGATTTTTAAAGTAATTAAAAATCATTTGTAAATTATCACCATTAATATTTAAATATTAATGAAATTATTATCAAATATTAAAAGTCATTAATTATAACTTAAAATATTTTTAAATCATTTTTCTCATTTTTAAATGATTTTTAAATCAATAAAATCATTTTAATTCATTTATTTAATATAACAATTAAATAAATCTATCATCATTAATATTAATTTATTAATGAGAATTCTCCAAAAATATTGAAAATTATATTTTATAATTTAAAATATTTTCTAACACTTTATTCTTATTTAAAATGATTTTTATAATATTAAATCATTTTTCTCTAATTTATTTAATACACTAATTAAATAAAATAAATATCATTTTTATTCAAATAATTATAAATATTAATGAAAAATATTTTAATTGGTCAAAATTATTTTCATAATTTAAAATAATTTTTAATCATTTTTAGTAATTTTTAGAATTTATTTCTATTTTTTAATCATTTTAGAAAAAACGAAAATAAAATAAATAGGAATCGTCGCTAAAGCCTTTAGCGACACAAATCTGTTGCCTTTTGGTGTTCTTGGCTCAAGAACAACGTGAAAATCGATGTTCAGGCCACTTACTTTGATGGGATTTTAATCACGGTTTAAAAGTCGTTTCTTGGCTAACGTAAAGTTCGAAATCGTAGTACACATGTAATACTACACATATCAATCAACCATTTGGTCATAACACTACATTAAATAACGATGCGGGCTTGTCGAAGAAGGCATCGGACCAAATCGGGGTTTCTCCGAAACCCGAAACTTCGACGATCGGTTTCAAGCTCATTTATCTAAGTGTTTGGTTAATTGTTTTCGTTGTTTATTGGTTCAACAACGTAGTATACTTGACAGATAATAATAACATAACAAGATCTGAGTCCAATAACAACAGATTCACAAGATAAACTTCGATCAAAACCCTGTCAGAACATTGTTCATATTGTTTCTGGGTTTACCCAGAAACTGCTATCGTGATCAAATGGGTCACTTTGACCACTTTCTCTAATCGATCTGTTAACTTTTTATGACAACAAGAAGAATGGATCTATAGTACAACTAACAGGCTACAAGATGTATGAAATAACAACATCAAAGCTCGTAAACAGCGCGGTCCGGACACTTTACAAAATCTTGTCGAAGTGATTAAATACGTTACGAAATTTGCCCATTTTTTGAAGCGATCGGCGTCGATCGATGATGTTTGACCTTAAATAAAACAAAATCTAGTTATTCAATTACTGTGCTACCTCTTGCAGATGAAAGACAACATACCAGGCTACACATTAAAGCTTTAAAAATCCAAAAACAACAGACGAACGAGAATCTGTGGCTCCTGACAATAGCTTGTCAGACCACAAATTTTGTTCTTGGACTGATTTTGAAAAACACTAATTTAAAGCCATTTGATGCTATGGATCCATCATTGATCAACATAGATCAACTAAAAACATCTTATAACATTAATATAAACACTTAAACACAAAAAGTTTCTAAGCAACAAAGATGAAAAATCAAATTTTGATTTATACCTTTCTAGCCCAAATCTTGATCTCATACTCTCCAGTTGTTATTGGTTGATCTAGAAATTTGAAAATATATTGATCTACTTCTAATTTTCATAGGTTTGAGAGAGAATGAGAGTTGGTGAGAGCTTTCAAGTAAAATGGCTAAATTATTAACTTTCTCTCTCTCGATCTAATATATAATCACATGGTACATTGAATTTTACTTGCATAGTGATAATGTAAAATTTGAGTTGTTGAAGTTTTGAGTCACCAAGTCAAATAAGTAGTTCACCAACTAAAGTTGCTAGAAAATTTTACAAGTTACATAATAAAATATAATAAAAGGGCATTTTGGTCATTATCTAAATATTTTTAAGGGGCATCTGAGACATTCTCCAAACCCTTGGGGTTTAACCTTAAGGTTTTAGCACTTATGTTTTAAAATAATAGCTTCCACAATTTTCAAATTAGGGTTTTACAAATTAGAAAATTAAAATGTTTAAAACTAAAATTAGGGTTTCCTAATTTAATTAGGTTTTCTAATCATATTAGTGTTTAATTAACACATTAAGCTTGCCGATTGAGATTAGGGCTTCTAATTGGGGTTTAGGAATCTGATTTTTAAATTAGGGTTTCTTATCTTTTTCGATTAGGGTTTCTAGCTGCGCGTTAGGGTTTTCTAATCCCGAGATTAGGGTTTCTAATCTCTTAATAGGGTTTATTAATTTTAAACATTATCTAGTCGATCATTGGTCAACATTCTATCTGATCTGAAAACACGTATTCATTAGTACAATTATTTTAATCATATTTTCTATCGAATCCTATCCAAAAATTAGGGTTAGGGTTTCTAGAGATGTTAAGCACAACTACTGCTCTAATTTCTCGGTCAAAACACATATTGACTAAATCTAGAGACTTGTCTCACAAATTCTCGATCTGATATTAACGATCGATATCAATATTAAATAAAAAAAAAATTATTATTAAAATTTTTGATTATTTGAAATCTCGGGTTATCACATTCACCCCTCCTTAAAAGGATTAGTCCTCGGAATCACCGCTTTCTTAATCTCTACAATCTTTTAAAGTTGTATCATCAATTCATTTTTTATTAACACTATATTAATTTTTGTTTGAATTCTAACTTTTGTGACTTGAATCTATAAAAAAAAATAGTTCACGAAATATCGACTCATATTACTCGCGTAATTTAAGTTCTAAATGAAATCGTTACTTCTTGCCACCTCTGGCGACTCTCTTGGCTCTTCTTGTATGTCATATTGAATGTCTGGCGGTTGATCTTCTGGTATCTTGGTCCTCGAATCGCCAGGTTCCACCACCGGGTCCCTTGTTGACACTTTCCTTCTCGGCCTCCTCTTTGGGCGGTTCTAACCAAATGATCGATCGATCCACCATGCAAACAACCTTGAATTTTCTTTGGATTGGGACAATTGGGCGACATATGCCCCTCTTGTCCACGATTATAGCAGACTCCTTTCTTCTTCAAACAAACTCCGCATGGTTCTTTCCATAATTTGCACATGGCTCCCTCCTTTGCTTGTTTCCTTGATCTTACTACCCGATTGGGTATTCTCAGTCCACTTCCTCTTATTACGATTACTACCCCCTTACTTCCTCCATCACTTATCTTCTTCTTTCTCTCGATGAAAAGCGAGATCTGACCTCGCTTCCTCCTTGACAATTAATGCTTTCTCGATAAAGCCAGAACGTGTTGATCTGCAATCTTGCCACCTTGTTGAATATCCTTGGTTTCAGTCCGTTCTCGAATATTCTCGCCTTTCTTGCTTCTGTGTCCACCTGATGAGATACAAATCTCACCAATTCGTTGAATTTAGCTGCGTATTCAGAAACAGACATATTTTCATGCTTCAGTTCCAAGAACTTAACTTCCATCTAAGCTTGTATACTCGGTGAGAAGTAGTTCTCAAAGAATAGTTCCTTGAATCTGGTCCACATCATTATAGCTGTCCCAGCTCTCGCCTGATTTGTTTCGCACCAATAATTAGCTTCTCCCTTCATCAGATATGTAGCAAAAGCTATCTTCTGCTCTTTTGCCACTCGCGCAATCACGAACGCTTTCTCCATCTCCTTCACCCAAGTTTGGGCTTCAATCGGATCTGTGGTTCCCTTAAATTAAGGCGGTCCTACTGCTTTAAAATCCTTAAAATTAGCCAATCATTAAATTTGGTGATTCTTTGCTCTTCCACAGTTTGGAGCCTATTTTCCATAACTTGGGCTAGCATATCCACGAAATTACGCATTGGGTCGACTTGACCTCCTTCGTTATTCAGCGATTGTTCTTCTCTTTGGTTTTTGATTACGTAAATGCAGGCGGCATGATCGATTTAAATGAAAATCTTATATTAATACACTTTCTCTATCTGATTCTTAACACAATAAGAATTCAACATATAGTTCTCATGTAATCGCATATTTATTCAAATAGCACATATAGTATGCATATAGTACTTAACACATATTACTATCCTTTTAAAAAAATATTTTTAGGATTAACGTATTCAACTTTACAAAAGCTGCAATTCTCCAACTTTACACAAAAAGTTGACATTCTCCATTTTCACATTACTATTTCTAGTTCATCAAACTTACCACACTTAGGAGTTCATTAACTTGCCACAATTATATGAGCGTATGAACTTATCCTAGTCAGACCTTTGGCGTCGTCCATTATTTGAGGGTTGAACATTTTATATAATTATGAGTCATGAACATACCATAAGTATGATTTTTAAGAACACACAAATTTATTTTAATCTTATATTCATATAGAAAATAAAGATTTCATTCATAAAAACATATATATTTACATATGTTTAAACATTGTTCTTGATATTACAACACTTAATATCAAAAGCTCCTACCAAAAGATACTAACACTTATATCTAAGTTGTCTAATGACCACTGCCTTCGCCAATCCTCTTCTTGCTGGGACACTTATTGAATCTATGCCCCGTTTGCCCACAGGAAAAATACTTCCTCAAATTTGGCTTAGGACAATGCAAAGAGATATGTCCTTCCTACTTCTGATTGAAGCACACGTTCTTCCACATCATACATTCTCCCATGTGAGTCTTCCCACTTCTTTTCAAAGCTTGTCTCTTCTTGAGTTTGAATTTTCGAGTTGTCACTTTCCTTGTCCCTCTTTCTCTTCTTCTTGTCTTTCTTGCTTGGCTCCTTGGATGATCCACCACCTTCGGTCTTCATTCTCTCCACTGCTGCCTTCATTCGTTTCGTTCTTGATCATTTCACGTAACGCCCTCTCGTCTTCCACAACTCCTCCAAGAGATACCTTACTCAGGAGTTCTGGACTTCTGCGGATAGGCGATCTTGTTCACCAACCTTGATCTTATTCTTTAACTCCACCTTAGCTTCTTGGACTCGCCTCCTCATCACCACTTAGATACGTCTCGGGATAATCATCGTGATCACTCCAGAGATTAACCATGGGTTCATCTTTTCCCATCTCTTCAACTGATTAAGCTGCTGTCTTTGGCACCTCGACTCATGGCCTTTGTGCGATGCGACCATTGGCATCTCCGTACTCATCTTATCTTCTCCAGACATCCTACAATCGGTTTAAACAACTTGATTAGTACTTCACCGGTCTGACTCCTCTCACTTTGTGTCTCTACATATCTCACTATCGACACGCTTGACAATCCCTCACTTAGTACTCTAAATGAGTATTCTCTGTCTCGCTCATGGTTATAATCCTGGGGTTTTCCCACCCCACTTAAGGTTTATAACCTCTGACTTTGATACCAACTCACCACTTTCATGGTGCTTCCAACCATAGCACCTTACAAGGGTACTATCGACTTACAATGAATCGACCCCCTACGAGAGTCGGTTTTGGTGCATTCCACACAAGAAGTCACCAAATGATATAATTCATGCTTATAGCTCTGATACCACTACGACCCCCGAGTTTGGTGTTCACGATCCACAATATAAATAGCATCTAACTACCCATTCCATATATGAATAATAATACATACCACATTAACATATGTTGTTAATACATTAATCCAGTCTGCTGCTAACCTTAACATTACAAACATACCCCCTTAAATATACAAAAGGGTTTACATTACAACCATATAATTAATCATTGTTCATAAAACTAATTTATTACGATGCCTTTGCCTTTATTCTTCTTAGCGACAAAATCTGCAACTTTGTCCCTAAATGAAAAAGTTTTATTTATAGCAAGGGTGAGCAACAAGTTTGCTCATGAAGTTAAGACATACGATAAAGATATAAAAATCAAAATCAAACCTTCTCACATTCTACATAACAATAATTCGATAATGAAAGAGTCTGGCGCTTTCAAAGGTTTCTACCGTATTCAAGTGAATAATCAAGAATTATTTCTACGATATAGCAAAGTGGAATGTTTTCCAGATTTATCTTTGAGTGATCCATTGGATCTTGAACTTCTCTTCTCGAGTAACTATCAAAGTTAAACTTTGATATACCCGTGTGTCGAGATAACCATAAAGATTAAATCACACCCCTCTGCAAGTATATAAAGTGATCGACTTTAGTATACCTATATTATGTATAATACTTAAAATTAAGCGCGAGGATCGAATATCTGATCATAAATGTTCCCTTTGTATAAAAGGTTGTTCTTCTTAGTCTCGAGAATCAAGATTTTGATTTAACAATGAAATCTTTGTGATTTCAAATTCTATTTACTTCTCGATCTAATGAAAATAATTGGCATCGATTTGTCGATAATAATTGAATTCTCTTTTCGAACCTATCAAGTTCAAACAAATGATCGTCTAGCCAAAATAATTAGCTAAGACATTTCTCAACATAATTAAACGATAAGCGGATATTATACATCATTGTCGATATTAACTTCTATAGATATGAATATCCAACAACAATAATTCTACAAATATATATTTTCAAAATCAATAATTCAATTTCAATAATAAATCCACGGGCGTGGTATAATTAGCAATAATTATCCACCATAATAATTAAATGGAAAATAACTTCGAGGTTGAGTTAGGGAACTTGCCTCTTCCATTTGATTACATGACTACATATAATTTCTTTGCGTTAAGTAAGACCTATAATCAACAATGTCGGTCTCACAATTAGCACGATGATTTATAACCCACAAAGACATAGTTTACAATCAAACTTATCCTAAACACATTACCACATAGCCACATCAGTGTTTATAACTTAGGTAAACACTTATCAAGTCTAACTATTTCGGCCTGGTAGGACTTCGGCCCATTCTCGGTGTTCTGGTCACCCTATCCGAACATTAACATAGTCAATTTCAAGAAAAATCGGTTTCTAAGCTTCAATAATATATTAGATAAGTAGAATATCAATTATAATATTTTTCAGAAGCTTTTAAATAATTATCAAATAATTATTATAATTTATAATAATTTTTCAAACATCGGAATCATTTTTAAATGATTTAATTATTAAATAATCTTATCATTATTAATATTTAATAATATCAAAATATTAATAACATATCATCAAAATATTAAAGTTATTTTTAATAACTTCAAATATTTTAAATCATCAATATTCTACTTAAATGATTTTTAAAGTAATTAAAAATCATTTGTAAATTATCACCATTAATATTTAAATATTAATGAAATTATTATCAAATATTAAAAGTCATTAATTATAACATAAAATATTTTTAAATCATTTTTCTCTCATTTTAAATGATTTTAAATCAATTTAATTCATTTTATTTATTTATTTATATAACAATTAAATAAATCTATCAACATTAATATTAATTTATTAATGAGAATTTTCTCAAAAATATTGAAAATTATATTTTATAATTTAAAATATTTTCTAACACTTTATTCTTATTTAAAATGATTTTTATAATATTAAATTATTTTCTCTAATTTATTTAATACACTAATTAAATAAAATAAATATCATTTTTATTCAAATAATTATAAGTATTAATGAAAAATATTTCAATTGGTCAAAATTTATTTTTCATAATTTAAAATAATTTTTAAAATAATTTTTGGTAATTTTAGAATTTATTTCTATTTTTTTAATCATTTTAGGAAAAAGCAGAAAAATAAAATAAATAGGAGCAGATTCAGCCTCTAGCGACACAAATCTGTTGCCTTTGGTGTTCTTGGCTCAAGAACATTGACAAAGTCAGTGTTCAAGGCCCTTACTTTGATCGGATTTTAATCACAGTTTAAAGTCGTTTCTTGGATAACTTAAAGTTCCAAATCGTAGTACACATGTAATACTACACATATCAATCAACCATTTGGTCATAACACTACATTAAATAACGATCTGGGCTTGTCAAAGAAGCTGTCAGACCAAATCTGGGTCTCTCCAGAAACCCAGAAACTCGACCAGTCAGTTTCAAGCTCATTTATCTAAGTGTTCGATTAATTTTTTTCGTTATTTCTTGGTTCAACAACGTAGTATACTTGACAGATAATAAAAACATAATAAGATCTGAGTCCAACAACAACAGATTCACAAGATAAGCTTGATTGAAACCCACAATCGAAACAATGTTCATACCATTTACGGGTTTACCCGAAGCTATATCGTGATCAAATGGGTCACTTTGACCACTTTCTCTAATCGATCTGTTAACTTTTTATGACAACAAGAAGAATGGATCTATAGTACAACTAACAGGCTACAAGATGTATGAAATAACAACATCAAAGCTCGTAAACACTGACAGATCCGGACACTACAAAAATCTTGTCGGGAAAGGCGATTAATACGTTACGAAATTTTGCCCGGATTTTTTAGCGATCAGCGTCAGTCAACGATGTTTGACCTTAAATAAAATGAAATCTAGTTATTCAATTACTGTGCTACCACTTGCAGATGAAAGACAACATACCAGGCTACATATTAAAGCTTTAAATATCCAAAAACCACAAACGAACAAGAATCTGTGGCTCCTGACATTAGCTTGCCAGACCACAAATTTTATTCTTGGACAGATTTTGAAAAACACTAATTTAAAGCCATTTGATGCTATGGATCCATCATGGATCAACATAGATCTACTAAAAACATCTTATAACATTAATATAAACACTTAAACACAAAAAGTTTCTAAGCAACAAAGATGAAAAATCAAATTTTGATTTATACCTTTCTAGCCCAAATCTTGATCTATACTCTCTCGAGTTGTTATTGGTTGATCTAGAAATTTGAAAATATGATTGATCTACTTCTAATTTTCGTAGGTTTGAGAGAGAATGAGAGTTGGTGAGAGCTTTCAAGTAAAATGGCTAAACTATTAACTTTCTCTCTCTCCATCTAATATATAATCACATGGTATATTGAATTTTACTTGCATAGCTGATAATGTAGGCTGCATTGTTGAAGTTTTTGAGTCACCAAGTCAAATAAGTAGTTCACCAACTAAAGTTGCTAGAAAATTTTACAAGTTACATAATAAAATATAATAAAAGGGCATTTTGGTCATTATCTAAATATTTTTAAGGGCATACAAGACATTCTCCAAACCCTTAGGGTTTAACCTTAACGATTTAGCACTTATGTTTTAAAATAATAGCTTCCACAATTTTCAAATTAGGGTTTACAAATTAGAAATTTAAATGTTTAAAACTAAAATTAGGGTTTCCTAATTTAATTAGGGTTTCCTAATCATATTAGTGTTTAATTAACACATTAAGCTTGCCAATTGAGATTAGGGCTTCTTAATTAGGGTTTAGGAATCTTGGATTTTAAATTAGGGTTTCCCGTCTTTCGATTAGGGTTTCTATCTGCGCGTTAGGGTTTCTAATCCCGAGATTAGGGTTTCTAATCTCTTAATTGGGTTTATTAATTTTAAACATTATCCAGTAAATCATTGGCCAACATTCCTATATAGTACAAACAAGTATTCATTAGTATAATTATTTTAATCATATTTTCTATCGAATCCCTATCCAGAAATTAGGGTTAGAGTTTCTAGAGCTGTTAAGCACAACTCTATTCTAATTTCTCGGTCAAAACATATTGATATTCTAACTAAATCTCAAGACTCTCTCTCACAAATTCTCGATCGATGATATTAAATAAAAAAAAAAAATTATTAAATAAAATTTTGATTATTTGAAATCCCGGGCTATCACAATGAGAAGGTGCTCATGACAGATAAGGCGAGGGACTATAAGAATGAGGTCGTAGAGCTCCTTAAGGAACTGGTTGAGAAGAACCAGAAGATAGCACGGATGTCTTACATCCATGAGAGTGCTCATGAGGATTTCAAGCTAAAAATTTCTTGTTATTCCACTGAGTCCGGACAGACTCGACATACTATTAGTCGAGATATTATGTCGATTCTTGCGAATCAGAAGCATGAGAATGTTGTCATGCAGTATTAGTATTAGATGGAGGAGGTATAGATCGGTAGATCTTTTTGTATATGTTTAGTGACGTAAAACCCTCTTTTGTATAATTAAAGGGTAGTCTTTTTGTAAATCCCAATTTTTGTAGAAGTTAATCGCGGGATAGAAGTGTAATAACTTTGGCTATAGAATCAAGTTATAAATAGTTTTGAACTATGAAGAAGCATGTTAATATAATGAAGTTTTTATTTAATGTGCCTTGATGTGATATGAGTTATTATTTGAGGAATGGTAACTAAGTAAGCAAATAGATAATAATGAAATTTATTTATTTAATTAGCATAATACTGCCAAGAAGAAGATAATGTAATTAGGAAGCTGAATCACATAATGATAACCATGGGGGTTAGAATAACCCTATGCAAGAGTTCGTTAATTTATTAACGACTGCATTTAACTAAACTGAGGGTAGAACACCCGCAATACCTAGGGTAATCAGAACGACTACCTTTAAAGAATTTAAGAGCGTAGGTCTGCCGGAGTTCAGAGGAACTACGGACCCAATAGAGGCCCAGACATGGGTAAAGGAAATAGAGAAGAAGTTTGTTATTACAAACGTAGTAGAGGTGCAAAAGAATTCTTTTGCGACCTACATGATGAAAGAAGAAGCCAACTTCTTGTGGGAGGCTCACCAGGGTGGGGCTAGAACTGATGCTGTTACGTGGGAATAGTTTAAGAAGGTTTTCTTTGAGAACTATTTTCCTACCAGCATGTAGGGGAGAATGGAGATTAAGTTCCTAGAACTTAAATAAGGGGACATGACGGTTCCCCAATATGCGGCCAAATTAAATGAATTGGTAAGGTTTGCTCCACATCAAGTGGACACTGAGGAGAGGAAGGCTCGTAGGTTTGAGCAGCGCCTGAAACCTGGATCTATAGTAGAATTTCTATTTTCCAGAGCACCTTATATGGGACCATTTTGGAGAAGGTGATCATTGCGGAGGGTGGTAGTGAGGCTTTGAGCCAATACCACAAAGAGAAAAAGGATAAGGGTAAAGGAGAAGGAGGATTCAAGGCGGAGAGAGCTAGTGGCAGTGGAATTATGCTCAAGAGGAAGGGTTTTAACTCTGGGAATACTGGGGTAAAATAAGGGGATCCTAAGCGTAGGATTGAAGCATGAAACATATATAGAAAGACTCATTTAGGAGTCTGTCTGAAAGGGAAGTAAGTTTGTTACAACTGTGGGTAGGAGGGTCATATATCACCCAATTGTCCTAATCCTAAGAAGAACCATAGTTGTTTTGTTTGTGGGTCGATGAACCACATGGCAAGAAATTGCCCAAAGAAGGGGTCAGAGGGTAGTAAGGGTTCTAGTAGTGGTAAGTTAGCCATTACTAGACCAACACCATCTTCAGGTAGACCCACGACCCGAACTTTTAATATGACTGTCAAAGATGTGGTTGCATCAGCGGATGTAGTAGCAGGTATCATTCGAGTCAATGAAATAAATGCTTATGTGTTATTTGACTCGGGTGCTACCTATTCCTTTATAGTATGTGAATTTGCTAAGCGATTAGGTTTATTCTCAAAAAGATTAGTAATACCGTTAGACATTAAGGTAGCAGAAGAAGAGATAATTCCCATTGAACACGTTCATAGGAATTATTGTGTAGATATTAGAGGTAACAAATTATCGGTAGATTTAGTACCAATAAGGTTGAGAGAATTCGATGTAATTTTCGGTATGGATTGGTTGATTAACCATAAGGCTTTAATAGATTGTCATAGGAAAAGTGTGAACCTTCAGCTTTCAAAGAAAACCAAGGTAGTGTTCTAGGGTAGTAGATCACCGAGACGCTCTTGTTGTCTAACCACGACACAAGCTAGGAAGATGTTGAGGAAGGGGTGTATAGGATACCTGTGGCATGTTTTGGATACCCAAAGAGTGGAAGCATCATTGGAATAGATACTTATAGTGCAAGAGTTCGTGGATGTATTTCCAGACGAGTTACCAGGTCTTCCGCCGGATAGGGAGATCGAATTTGTAATTGATTTGTTACCGGGTATGACACTAGTTTTTAGGGCACCTTATAGGATGGCACCGGTAGAAATGAAGGAGTTAATGGTTCAACTATAGGAACTATTAGATAGGAAATACATTCAACCAAGTGTGTCTCCGTGGGGAGCACCGATATTGTTTGTAAAGAAAAAGGATGGATCATTACGACTTTGTATCGACTATTAAGAGTTGAACAAGTTAACGATTAAGAATAAATACCCATTGCCCAGGATGGATGATCTATTTGATCAGTTGAAAGGGGCAAAGTATTTTTCTAGGATAGATTTGCATACGGGGTACAATCAGTTGAAAGTAAGGAAGGAGGATGTACCTAAGATGGCGTTCAGAACTTGATATGGTCATTACGAGTTTTTGGTCATGTCGTTTGGGTTGACTAATGCGCCAGCCGCATTCATGGATATGATGAAAAGAGTGTTCAAACAGTATTTGGACAAGTTTGTCGTATTGTTCATTGATGATATTCTAGTCTATTCTAAGATGCCAGAATATCATGCTGAACATTTAAGGATAGTGTTGAAAACACTACGCAAGGAGAAGTTGTATGCGAAATTCACTAAGTTTGAATTTTGGCTTGAGAGAGTGCAGTTTTTAGGATATGTTATTGATAAAAATGGCATTTCTATGGATCGAGCGAAGGTGGAAGCAGTTAATAATTGGGAATAACCGAAAGCGCCAACTGAGGTTCAAAGTTTTCTTAGGTTAGCGAGATAATACAGAAGGTTCATTCAGGAATTTTCTAAAATAGCTACTCTGTTGACAAATTTGATGAGGAAGTTAGTGAAGTATGTGTGGACTGAGAAGTGTGAGAATAGTTTTAAGGAACTAAAAAGGAGGTTAAGTGAGGCACCTGTATTGTCTTTACTAGATGATACGGGGAATTTTGTTCTTTATAGCGATACTTCACATAGAGGACTGGGTTGCGTGCTCATGTAGCATGGCAAGGTCATTATGTATGTGTCACGTCAGTTGAAGGATTATGAGAAGGCCTATCTGTAAAACCCCGAATTTTATGAAATAAAAGTATTCAATTTTTTTAATTACTATTCATGAGTTACTATTCACGAGTTACTATTCATGAGTTACTATTCACGAGTTACTATTCACGAGTACTATTCATGAAGCATGATAATTTTTTTTTCGTAGAAGGCATTACTCAATAATTGTTACATTAATTCTTTATTCAATATTTTATTTTATTGATTCAATAATTGCTACGTTGATATTTTATATTATTGTTGTTTCAATAATTGTCACTAAGACCTTGTATTTTCCATTATCGGACAATAATTCATATTATCTGAATAATATTATTGGATAACATTATTGGCAATGCCTAGAAAGTTCTGTCTAAGGAGAGGTTTGGTCACCTAATTGCTTGCAAGAAGGAGAAATTCTTATTGAAAGCTCCTCTTTCACAGGATTTGCACAGTTGCCAAATCTTGTGATTCTGTAATATTATTTATGAATAATTAATTATTGATTTTTATGATGAGAAAAATATTTATTTTATGTGGATATAGATGGAGAAAATTTTTAAAGTGACAATTATTGAAAATTAATATTTTATCTTCTTCCGATAAAATAATTTATTTAAATATATTATTTTAATAATATATTAACTATGATATTTTTATAATGAATGTGGGATATATGAGTATATGAGGAGGAAGAGTATTTTTATGGTAATAAATGTTTAACACATATTTTGTGTATTGGTGGACACAATTATTGGCCGAAATTTGATTATAGCTTGTAAAATCGTCCATTTTGGATTTCTACAATTTCATTTGGAATTCGGAAAAACTTTCTTCGTAAAGTTGTAGAGAATTGAATATCCTATAAAAACTCATGAGATTCAATTTTCTCGACAAAAGGGCTATTTATTATGAATTGTTGAAGTTAGGATTAATTAATTATTATTTTTTGGAGTTTTAAATTAATTAATTATGAAAAATGTTTTTGTAAGTTTTGTAAGGTGAGATACTTGTGTTGCTTTGAAGTTTGAACAAAAAAAAAAAAGTGGGCGTAGGAATTCAAATTTATTATATTAATAATTTATTAAATTTTCTGCTTTGGTGTTCTAAGTATTTTCCTATAAATAGGGTGCTTAGGTTAGAATTGAAAATCACACCAGAAACTGAAGTTTTCTCTCTATATTATCGAGCGTATTCTTGTGAGTATTTTGAGTATACTTTGAGTATTGCTATACGGTGCAAGTTCATTCAGTAATTATTCCAATGTAATCTTCTCTTTTTTGAGGTAAGGGATAGTAAGGGATTTTAAGGGTTATTATATTTTTAGTTTCGAAATTTTTCTGAACCTTCAAAAATTCTGGAAAAATTTGAAATGATATGTTGATTAGTTTTGTAGATTGTGTCCAAAAATGATGATTTTTGGATGTATAGATTAGGAGTTATGGATTTTATGAGAAAAGACTATTTTAAAAGTAACTGTTTATAGCTCCTTGTGATTAACTCCAAAATTGATGAAATTTTTATTGGGAGTACATCTATATAATATCAGTATACCGTGTAAATTTCAGAATTGTTGGATAAAAGTATAATTTATGATAAATGTTTAAATATTCTATGGTTTTGGCCATATGAAAAATAGTAAATGAATTTTAAAATTTAGAGAAAATATATGTTCAATATGGGACTATGTTATGCTAAATCCCGGAAAAGAAATATTTTTGAACTGATTTGGTATTTTTCATTAAAATATTCTAGTTATGAGTAAATGAATTAAATATGTTATGTGAAGTAAGAAAATTGGAAAATATAATTTTATGGCTTGAGAATCATATATATAGGTATATCTGATTTTTTGATGAGGGTTTTGGTTATTGGTGATGAAATCTTATGAGTTTGGCATTTTATGATGATTAAATGCATTAATTTGTAAAGTGTAAACAATTTAATTAAATTGTTTATAAGTTTAAGAAATGATTAAAATATTATTATAATATTAATAATATTAGATTATGAGATTTCTAAGTGATTTATAACATTTGGATTAAGGTGTTATAAATATGGATATGAATTTTATTATGAAATTTTATCTTTTAGGTCGAGAAGGTCTTACTATGCACGATACGGTACTATGTATTTAATACGGGGTACTATTCACGACAAATTGGTTTTTTCTCTCCCGACCAAATTATCGTTGATTTATGAATCTTACTCTTGAAATTAAAACCATGTTTTGATTATATTGTTTTTATATAACATTCTTATAACCCTAATGATGATATTTCTCTTTGACTTGAGTGTAAAGATGGGTAGATTATTGGTATGATCGTGACTATAGGTTCTCTTTGGCGATGAGTGCAAAAGTTGAATTGTTGGTGATATGATCATGACCATTGAATTTACAATTGAATATTTTTAGCTTAAGTGCAAAGGTGAATTGATCAACATGGTTATAATTATTGTTATATAACTTCGTAAATGATTATGTATTTCTTTGATATATGAATATCTTTGGCTCGTTGTGCAAAGATGACTTGTTGATGAATATTTTAGCTCAGAGTGCAAAGATGAATTATTGATGAATATCTTTTGCTCGTAATGCAAAGATGACCTGTTGTTGAATATCTTTAGCCTGTAGTGCAAAGATGAATTATTGATGAATATCTTTTGCTCATAATGCAAAGATGACCTGTTGTTGAATATCTTTAGCCTGTAGTCCAAAGATGAATTATTGATGAATATCTTTGGCTCGTAATGCAAAGATGACCTGTTGTTGAATATCTTTAGCCTGTAGTGTAAAGATGAACTGTTGATGAATATCTTTGGCCCGTGGTGCAAAGATGAATTTATTAGTATGATTATGAACAGGAATTGTGATTTGGTATAACCATGATATTTGATGTTTCAGGTAAAGACAGGTGATGAAAATTATCTTCGTCCTGGATGAGAAGAGGAATTTAGAATCACAATTATGATTATGAGTTATTCATATGATTGTGGAAAGGAACTATTGATTGATGTTACAGGGATAAAATATTGTTGGTGGACTTTTAACGTGGAGAAGACAATAGACTTTATAGTCTATTTGACTCTTTTAATGGATTGCTAGTTCCGCTGCAACTATGGTTGAAAAGTTTTATCATCTACCATATGTTCTAAATCTCTGATTTATTACTGATGAAGACTATTGATAATTTATTTATCTTTAGTCATAATATTCTTTACTGAGCTAGTTGTGCTCACCCTTTTGTTTCACAATTCTTTTCAGGTAATAAAAGTGTAGCTGGGTTGAGCGGGGATAACAAGAGAATATAACGGTGGTCTATAGTTGTTGAGGTTCTCTCTAAAGAGTATGGAAATAATTTTATTGAGGACTTTAGTGTGTTGTATTTTATACATCATTTAATAGTTATTTTTGGTGAATTAAATAGGGTGAGGCGAACCCAACTTTGGAAGGGTGTTTTGTCACTATCATACAAGATGTCTAATGACATACAACCTCGTGTTATCATAAGACATGGTTGTGCTCATCCACTTCTTTGAGTATATTTACAAGCACTACCTATAAATCTTGGTGTTTGTTTGGAGTATAATACCCAATTAGAGAGCAGTGGAGATAATGATATGTCAAGAGATAACTCACCATTGGGAAGAATATGATAGTAATCTTCTCGTTTTTCTTTGGGGTCTATTAGGTGACCAAGGATAATTACGTGGCCATATGATATCTACCATAACCTAAAAGCATGGCCTCCCATGTATGAAGGTTTCCTTGAGCACTTCCCAAAGATTCTAATTTCTAAAACAGTTTTTGACTATACCTTTATGTAAGGTGTCATTGTGACATGCTACAGTTGGTATATATTTGTATCCAAACTCAAAGCATATGTGTTGTTGTATTTTGCACGACAATTGTTATAATAAAGTTGTAGTTGTTTTCCGTACCATATATTTGGCGACTCAGAATGGGTTGGATGGAATGGACCTATTTTGGGGTCGTTACACTATCATACTCATGACCTAGAATTGGCAACTGTAGTTTTTGCTTTAAAAATATAGAGACATTATTTATACGGGGGAGAAGTGTGTGATATACACAGACCATAAAAGTCTGAAATATATCTTCACACAGAAGGAGTTGAATATGAGTCAGAGAAGGTGGTTAGAGTTGATAAAAGTGTGACAAACGAGATTTTGTAATTTAATTTTTATATTTATTGAATTAAATAAATATCTTTCGAGGATTCAATTATTAGATTAAATAATTAATTGATGAAGTTGTGGTAAATTAATTTAATTATATGTGTTATATCATTAAATTAATGTGGAGAATTTTATTATTCAAAGTATATATTTATATGAGCTTATTGAATTAAAAGAAATATTTAATAAGTCTTATATTATTTTAATTAATTAGAGAATTAATAATTTGACATAATTAATAAATGAGAAATTTAACTGTGTGATTATGTGAATTAATGAGGAATTATTGTATTTTATATAAATTAAATTAAATAAGATATTCGATTAATTTCCTAAATAGGTGTGACACGATTAAACTATATTATAAAAGATTTATGAAATTAAATGGTAATGATTCTTTTAAGGCTAACCAAATGGAGCCTTATTGGGAATTGGGAGGAATTAACTTGTGATCTAAGTTAATCAATTCACACCAAGACTTTTCAGCTTTATAAAGTTATACATCTTCTTCTTCTTTCATTTTTCTAAGTCTAATAAAGGAAATCACAGAGAGAATTGAGAATTTTTGAAGGAATTGTGAGTTGTGTGATTGATTGAGAAAGGTTTCATCTCTACTAAATCTACACTACGCTTTGGGTAAACTCTTCAACCCAGATTTTTTTATTTATGTCATTTAAAGTTTCATGAAAATGACTTTCAAATTTCTGTTAAAATCTCTGTAATTAGATAGAGTAATAATTATGTGTTTATATATGTGATAATATGTCATCATACCATGTTTTACTATATATTGTATGATTCCATATCATCAGTTTCATAAAAATATGACGTATATTATTGCTTCAAAATTACAGAATATAGAAATAAGGCCATATGGCCCCTAGTCACACATTTAATATGTCAATCATATATTGTCTCATAAATTTTATACTTGTATATAATTATGCATGTTAAAACGAAGAAATCAAACTTTGAATGGATGGATTTGGTGTTATAACGAAATCGTAGTGTTAATTTTTATGTTTTGTGTTCAAAACTTTCAATAACACCAAGAACAGTGAAATTACATGTTTTTATTCTAAAAATTTTGTGTTTAAACTCTTTAAAATCACTCTATAAAGGTTGGGCAATGATTATGTATGAATTCTAGTATGTGGGTATGTTTAATTTAATGTATTTAATGACCATGTAATGATAATTTCGCCTGACTCTGTGTTCTTCGTGAATTGGAGATTCGAAAACTGGAGTTTCGCGCCGCGACGCCAACTACATGCCTTAAGTCCCACCCGCGCCACCGCATCATCAAATACCAAAGCCCAAGTGCAGTGACATTGCATGACTGCATTCAGCAAATAAGCTAAGAACAGCTTAGTAGCGAAATAAGCAAATACCACTCTGCAGATTACTTTCGAAAATGAAATGTTTTGATTATTCATGTCCATGAATGTAATAGTAACCTAATCTATTGAACATATAAATATGTTAGACATATAATGAGATGTTAAAATAGGTTCTTAACATGTCAATAAGGCATTTACATGTTGATTGAATTATTGAAAGCATAGTTAGCTTATTATTCACGTAGTGTGATATTATGTGAAAATAAGCGTGATAATTTGACTAAGTATAGTCATAACCAGAGTTAGACAAAAGAACGAATTTGTGATGACTAGTTAAGTTATAATTAATTTCTATTGTGAATGTAAATGATATGTAGGATTAAATCAAGGAACGTGTATAATTAACGTGTAACCTACGCACGAGGCAAGTTTCCTAACCCTACTTGTTATTGTTATTCAATTGATGAACTTATATCGAGCAAATTCTCATTATTATTGATAAAGTCCATTTGTTATATTTAAGATTATTAATCTTTTCAAAGTATGATTCGGTTATACAATACTTATTCTATTGTATACCTCTTGAGATTGTTATTCGATTTTAAATATCAGTTATTGTTGAACTTTGTTAGACTAGCGAACCCTTTTTTATTCGACTAGTCCATAGTTGATGAACGTTCTAAATTCAGAATTCTTGTTGAATTATCCAAACCAAACTTCCTTTGGTGCGGACTCTAATGTCAAACTAAGACGAACAACCCTGTTATAGGGGATTATTTACGCTTTAGCGTTAAGATATTGTGCACAGTATAGTACTAAGGGTTGATCCCCCTAAGTACGAGAAGAAGAGTCCATAGTCTTATGACTGTTAAAGGTTTCAAGTATAAATACTTGATATCCTAGGACATAGTTCAAGGTCTTATGACCCTCAGAAGTTCTTTTGATTCTTGTTACTTATTCTTGATTCAAGAGTTGAGCTCTTATTTCAGAAGTTGTTAATTCAGTCGCATGTTATTATTTTATTGTTGTAGTATTATACTTGTTGGCAATCGTGCTCACTCTTGTATAATAATAACATTGTAGTTAAGAATGAAAGGTCCGATGAGCCTTCTACTAGCAAAGGGAAGGGCAAGATTTACAAATGATGAAGACTTGTTGTTTATGTTATTATGTATTAATGTTCCAGACTTAAGTTAATGTTATGTAAGACTTATTATTTGTTTATGTTCTACTAAGATGTTAAAGGTTAGTTAGACCTGGGATTGAAATTATTATTCTGATGTTGTAACCCCTTAAGGGGAGGATTTATTATATCTAGTGCATGGTTTGCATTTATTTTAGGTAGATAGATAGATGATTTTTGTACAATGAACACCAAATCCTGTGGAATTGAAGTGCCCGGATTTAGGGTGTCACAGGATGGTATCAGAGCCGACTCTTGAAAGCTCGGGTCGGGTCATCTGATCGAATTGCAGAAGGTGGGGACACGAAGGCTGATGGTATTATCCCACAATGGAGAGATGGAGGTCCGGAGGTGGGAACACGAAGCCAGCCGGTATTATCCCACAATGGCTAGAGAGGCAACGATCTTTTGGCTGTGTGTGTGATCGGTTCTCATGGGGACGTCATAAATTTAAGTGGGGGAGTTTGTAACACCCCAGTCCCACATCGAAAGATAGGTGAAAAATTTGTCTACATATAAGGAAGTAAATTACTACCAATAGTACCTTCAAGTCATGACCTTTTGGGTGAGCCTGTGGTGGGCTAAGTTGACCAAAGAAGATACTATTGGGCCAGAAGTTTGAGGCCTTATTTTGATGGATTTGAGTAGATTCAAACTTGTGATTTGACTCAAAATGTTCACAACGTCTTCCATGTTTCAGTTCTACGACCCTACAAACCCGATTACAAACACGTGATTGAATATGAAACCCTACATTTTGAGAGAGACTTATCTTACGAAAAAATTCATGTTCAGATTGTCGACCGAAGAGAACAAGTTCTAAGAAATAAAGTAATAACTTCTGTTAAGGTAATTTGGAGGAACCACAACGCTGAAGAAGCTACGTGGGAACTCGAAGAGCATATGATGAATAATTATCCTCATTTATCTACTTAAATTATTTGAAAGCGATTTTGGGGATAGAATCTTTGTAAGGGGGGAGAATGTAACGGGTCGAATTGATTGAGTCGTGATTTTGAGGACAAAATGACAAACGAGATTTTATAATTTAATTTTTATATTTATTTAATTAAATAAATATCTTCCGAGGATTCAATTATTAGATTAAATAATTAATTGATGAAGTTGTAATAGATTAATTTAATTATATGTGTTATATCATTAAATTAATGTGGAGAATTTTATTATTCAAAGTATGTATTTATGTGAGCTTATTGAATTAAAAGAAATATTTAATAAGCCTAATATTATTTTAATTAATTAGAGAATTAAAAATTTGACATAATTAATAAATGAGAAATTTATCTATGTGACTATGAGAATTAATGAGAAATTATTATATTTTATTTAAATTAAATTAAATAAGATATTGGATTAATTACCTAAATAGGTGTGACACGATTAAACTATATTATAAAAGATTTATTAAATTAAATGGTTAAAATTCTTTTAAGGCTAACCAAGCAGAGCCTTATTGGGAGTTGGGAGCAGTTAACCCATGATCGGGTTAACTAACCACAACTGTTCTCAGTTTTATATATTTATACGTCTTCTTCTTCTTTCATTTTTCTAAGTCTAACAAAGCAAATCACAAAGAGAATTGAGAATTTTGAAGGAATTGTGAGTTGTGTGATTGATTGTGAAAGGTTTCATCTCTACTAAATCTACACTACGCTTTGGGTAAACTCTTCAACCCGAATTTTTTATTTACGTCATTTAAAGTTTCATGAAAATGGCTTTCAAATTTCTGTTAAAATCTCTGTAATTAGATAGAGTAATAATTATGTGTTTATATATGTTATTATATGTCATCATAGCATGTTTTACTATATATTGTATGATTCCATATCATCAATTTCATAAAAATATGACGTATATTATTACTTCAAAATTACAGAGTATAGAAATATGGACATATGGCCCTTACTCGCAAATTTAATATGTCAATCATATATTGTCTCGTAAATTTTACACTTGTATATAATTATGCATGTTAAAATGAAGAAATCAAACTTCGAATGGACGGATTTGGTGTTATAACGAAACCGTAGTCTTAATTTTTATGTTTTGTGTTCAAAACATTCAAGAACATCAAGAACAATGAAATTTCATTTTTTGATTCTAAAAATTTTGTTTTTAAACTCGTTAAAATCACTCTATAAAGGTTGGCTAATAATTATGTATTAATTCTAGTATATGGGTATGTTTAATTTAATGTATTTAATGATCATGTAATGATAATTTAAATGCGACTCTGTTCTTCTTGTAACTAGAGATTCCAAAAGCGGAGTTCCCGGCCGCAACCCAACTCCATGCCTTAAGTCCTGCTTAAGAATGGCAAAGCCCAAGTCACGGCCTTGAGCGCCAAGAACAAGCTTGCTAGTGGCGTCGCAAAGCCAATCTACAGATTGCTCAGAAATGAAATGTTTTGATTATTCATGTCCATGAATGTAATAGTAACCTAATATATTGAACATAAAAATATGTTAGACATATAATGAGATATTAAAATAGGTTCTTAACATGTCAATAAGGCATTTACATGTTGATTGAATTATTGAACACATAGTTAGCTTATTATTTGCGTAGTGTGATATTATGTGAAAATAAGCGTCATAATTTGACTAAGTATAGTCATAACCATAGTTAGACAAAAGAACGAATTTGTGATGACTAGTTACCTTATAATTAACTGCTATTGTGAATGTAAATGATATGTAGGATTAAATCAAAGAACGTGTATAATTAACGTGTAACCTACGCACGAGGCAAGTTTCCTAACCCTACTTTTTATTGTTATTCAATTTATAAACTTACATCGAGTAAATTCTCGTTATTATTGATCAAGTCCATTTTTTTTATTTAAGATTATTAATCTTTTCAAAGTATGATTCTGCTATACAATACTTATTCTATTGTATACCTCTTGAGATAGTTATTCGATTTTAAATATCAGTTATTGTTGAACTTTTTTAGACTAGCGAACCCTTTTTGATTCAGCTAGTCCAATGTTGATGAACATTCTAAATTTAGAATCCTTGTTGAATTATCCAAACCAAAATTCCTTTCGTGAAGACTCTAATGTCAAACTGAGATGAACAACCCTGTTATAGGGGTTTATTTATGCTTTAGCGTTAAGATATTGTGCACAGTATGGTACTAAGGGTTGATCCCCCTAAGTACGAGAAGAAGAGTCCATAGTCTTATAACTGTTAAAGGTTTCAAGTATAAACACTTGATAACCTAGGACATAGTTCAAGGTCTTATGACCCTCAGAAGTTCTTTTTATTCTTGTTACTTATTCTTCATTCAAGAGTTGAGCTCTTATTTCAGAAGTTGTTAATTCACTCGCATGTTATTATTTTTATTGTTGTATTATTATACTTGTGGGCAATCGTGCTCACTCTTGCGTAATAATAACATTGTAGTTAAGAATGAAAGGTCCGATGAGCCTTCTACTAGCAAAGGGAAGGGCAAGATTAACAAATGATGAAGACTTGTTGTTTATGTGATTGTGTATTCATGTTTCAGACTTATGTTAATGTTATGTAAGACTTATTATTTGTTTATGTTCCGCACAAATGTTAAAGGTTAGTTAAACGTGGGATTGAAATTATTATTCTGATGTTGTAATCCTTTAAGGGGAGGATTTATTCTATCTATTGCATGGTTTGCATTTATTTTTGGTAGATAGATAGATGATTTTTGTCCAGTGAACAACAAATCCCGTGGAATTGAAGTACCCGGATTTGGGGGTATCACATAATGGTATCAGACCCGACTCTTGAAAGCTCGGGTCGGGTCATCCGATCGAATTGTCGGTTGTGGGGACACGAATCCAGCCGGTATTATCCCACAATGGCTAGAGAGGCAAAGATCTTTGGGCTGTGTGTGTGATAGGTTCTCATGGGGACGTCAAAAATTTAAGTGGGGTTGTTTGTAACACCCCAGTCCCACATCGAAAGATAGGGGAAAAATTTATCTGCATATAAGGAAATAAGTTACTACCAATAGTACCTTCAAGTCATGTCCTTTTGGTTGAGCCTGTCGTGGGTTAAGTTGACCCAAGAAGATACTATTGGCCCAGTAGTTTGAGGCCTTATTTTGATGGATTTGATTCAATTCGGACTTGTGATTTGACTCAAAATGTTCACAATGTCTTCCATGTTTCAGTTCTACGACCCTACAAACCCGATTACAAACACGTGATTGAATATGAACCCCTACATTTTGAGAAAGACTTATATTACGAAGAAATTCATGTTCAGATTGTCGACCGAAAAGAACAAGTTCTATGAAATAAAGTAATACATTCTGTTAAGGTAATTTGGAGGAACCACAACGCTAAAGAAGCTACGTGGGAACTCCAAGAGTATATGATGAAGAATTATCCTCATTTATTTACTTAAATTATTTGAAAGCGGTTCCGGGGACAAAATCTTTGTAGTGGGGGGGGGGGGAGAATGTAATGGGTCGAATTGATTGAATCGTGATTCTGAGAACAGAATCCTTTTAAGGGGGGAAAGATGTGACAAACGAGATTTTGTAATTTAATTTTTATATTTATTTAATTAAATAAATATCTTCCAAGGATTCAATTATTAGATTAAATAATTAATTGATGAAGTTGTGGTAGATTAATTTAATTATATGTGTTATATCATTAAATTAATGTGGAGAATTTTATTATTCAAAGTATGTATTTATGTGAGCTTATTGATTTAAAAGAAATATTTAATATGCCTAATATTATTTTAATTAATTAGAGAATTAAAATTTGACATAATTAATAAATGAGAAATTTAACTATGTGACTATGTGCATTAATGAGGAATTATTATATTTTATTTAAATTAAATTAAATAAGATATTCGATTAATTACCTAAATAGGTGTGACACGATTAAACTATATTATAAAAGATTTATTAAATTAAATTGTTATGATTCTTTTAAGGCTAACACAACGGAGCCTTATTGGGAGTTAGGAGCAGTTAACCCATGATCGGGTTAACTGACCACAACTGCGCTCAGTTTTATAAATTTATACGTCTTCTTCTTATTTCATTTTTCTATGTCTAATAAAGGAAATCACAGAGAGAGTTGAGAATTTTTGAAAAAATTGTGAGTTGTGTGATTAATTGAGAAAGGTTTCATCTCTACTAAATCTACACTACGCTTTGGGTAAACTCTTCAATCCAGTTTTTTTTTATTTACGTCATTTAAAGTTTCATGAAAATGGCTTTCAAATTTCTGTTAAAATCTCTGTAATTAGATAGAGTAAAAATTATGTGTTTATATATGTGATAATATATCATCATAGCATGTTTTACTATATATTGTATGATTCTATATCATCAGTTTCATAAAAATATGTCGTATATTATTGCTTCAAAATTACAGAGTATAGAAATATGGCCATATGGCCCTTACTTGAAAATTTAATATATCAATCATATATTGTCTCATAAATTTTACACTTGTTTATAATTGTGCATGTTAAAATGAAGAAATCAAACTTCGAATGGACGAATTTGGTGTTATAACGAAACCGTAGTGTTAGTTTTTATGTTTTGTGTTCAAAACTTTCAAGAACATCAAGAAAAGTGAAATTACATGTTTTGATTCTGAAAAATTTGTGTTTAAACTCGTTAAAATCACTCTATAAAGGTTGGGTAATGATTATGTATGAATTCTAGTAGGTGGGTATGTTTAATTTAATGTATTTAATGACCATATAATGATATTTTCGTCTGACTCTGTGTTCTTCGCGAACTGGAGATTCCAAAATCGGAGTTCAGCATATTGCTGCGCTCAACTCAATGCCTTAAGTCCTCGCATGAATTCAAGAAAGAAGCCCAAGTTTCTTTGCATACGATCTTACAAAGCGCCAAGAACAAGTTTGCTAGTGGCGTAGCAACGCCACTCTGCAGATTGCTTAGAAATGAAATGTTTTGATTATTCATGTTCATAAATGTAATAGTAACCTAATCTATTGAACATATATATATGTTAGACATATAATGAGATGTTAAAATAGGTTCTTAACATGTCAATAAGGCATTTACATGTTGATTGAATTATTGAACACATAGTTAGCTTATTATTCACGTAGTGTGATATTATGTGAAAATAAGCGTGATAATTTGACTAAGTATAGTCATAACCACAGTTAGACAAAAGAACAAATTTGTGATGACTAGTTAATTTATAATTAACTGCTATTGTGAATGTAAATGATATGTAGGATTAAATCAAGGAACGTGTATAATTAACGTGTAAGCTACGCACGTGGGAAGTTTCCTAACCCTACTTTTTATTGTTAGTCAATTTATGAACTTACATCGAGCAAATTCTTGTTATTATTGATCAAGTCCATTTGTTTTATTTAAGATTATTAATCTTTTCAAAGTATGATTCTGCTATACAATACTTATTCTATTGTATACCTCTTGAGATTGTTATTCGATTTTAAATATCAGTTATTGTTGAACTTTTTTAGACTAGCGAACACTTTTTGATTCGACTAGTCCAAAGTTGATGAACGTTCAAAATTCAGAATCCTTGTTGAATTATCCAAACCAAACTTCCTTTGGTGCGGACTCTAATGTCAAACTGAGATGAACAACCCTGTTATAGGGGTTTATTTACGCTTTAGCGTTAAGATATTGTGCACAGTATGGTACTATGGGTTGATCCCCCTAAGTACGAGAAGAAGAGTCCATAGTCATATGACTGTTAAAGGTTTCAAGTATAAACACTTGATAACCTAGGACATAGTTCAAGGTCTTATGACCCTTAGAATTTCTTTTTATTCTTGTTACTTATTCTTCATTCAAGAGTTGAGCTCTTATTTCAGAAGTTGTTAATTCACTCGCATGTTATTATTTTTATTGTTGTAGTATTATACTTGTGGGCAATCGTGCTCACTCTTGCGTAATAATAAAATTGTAGTTAAGAATGAAAGGTCCGATGAGCCTTCTACTAGCAAAGGGAATGGCATGATTAACAAATGATGAAGACTTGTTGTTTATGTGATTGTGTATTCGTGTTTCAGACTTATGTTAATGTTATGTAAGACTTATTATTTGTTTATGTTCCGCGCAGATGTTAAAGGTTAGTTAGACGTGGGATTGAAATTATTATTCTGATGTTGTAATCCTTTAAGGGGAGGATTTATTCTATCTATTGCATGGTTTGCATTTATTTTTGGTAGATAGATAGATGATTTTTGTACAGTGAACACCAAATCCCGTGGAATTGAAGTACCCGGATTTGGGGGTATCACATAATGGTATTAGAGCCGACTGTTGAAAGCTCGGGTCGGATCATCCGATCGAATTGCCGGTGGTGGGGAGACGAATCCAGCCAGTATTATCCCACAATGGCTAGAGAGGCAAAAATCTTTGGGCTGTGTGTGTGATAGGCTCTCATGGGGACGTCAGAAATTTAAGTGTGGTTGTTTGTAACACCCTAGTCCCACATCGAAAGATAGGGGAAAAATTTGTCTGCATATAAGGAAATAAGTTACTACCAATAGTACCTTCAAGTCATGACCTTTTGGGTGAGCCTGTCGTGGGTTAAGTTGACCCAAGAAGATACTATTGGGCCAGTGGTTTGAGGTTTTATTTTGATGGATTTGATTCACTTCGGACTTGTGATTTGACTCAAAATGTTCACAACGTCTTCCATGTTTCAGTTCTACGACCCTACAAACCCGATTACAAACACGTGATTGAATATGAACCCCTACATTTTGAGAAAGACTTATATTACGAAGAAATTCATGTACAGATTGTCGACCGAAAAGAACAAGTTCTAAGAAATAAAGCAATACATTCTGTTAAGGGAATTTGGAGGAACCACAACTCTGAAGAAGCTACGTGGGAACTCCAAGATTATATGATGAAGAATTATCCTCATTTATTTACTTAAATTATTTGAAAGCGGTTCTGGGGACAAAATCTTTGTAGTGGGGGGGGGGGGAGAATGTAATGGGTCAAATTGATTGAATCGTGATTCTGAGGACAAAATCCTTTTAAGGGGGGAAAGATGTGACAAACGAGATTTTATAATTTAATTTTTATATTTATTGAATTAAATAAATATCTTCCGAGGATTCAATTATTAGATTAAATAATTAATTGATAAAGTTGTGGTAGATTAATTTAATTATGTGTTATATCATTAAATTAATGTGGAGAATTTTATTATTCAAAGTATGTATTTATGTGAGCTTATTGAATTAAAAGAAATATTTAATAAGCTTAATATTATTTTAATTAATTAGAGAATTAAAAATTTGACATAATTAATAAATGAGAAATTTAACTATGTGACTATGTGCATTAATGAGGAATTATTATATTTTATTTAAATTAAATTAAATAAGATATTCGATTAATTACCTAAATAGGTGTGACACGATTAAACTATATTATAAAAGATTTATTAAATTAAATGGTTATGATTCTTTTAAGGCTAACACAACGGAGCCTTATTGGGAGTTAGGAGCAGTTAACCCATGATCGGGTTAACTGACCACATCTGCGCTCAGTTTTATAAATTTATACGTCTTCTTCTTATTTCATTTTTCTATGTCTAACAAAGGAAATCACAAAGAGAGTTAAGAATTTTTGAATAAATTGTGAGTTGTGTGATTGATTGAGAAAGGTTTCATCTCTACTAAATCTACACTACGCTTTGGGTAAACTCTTCAATCCAGTTTTTTTTATATACGTCATTTAAAGTTTCATGAAAATGGCTTTCAATTTTCTGTTAAAATATCTCTAATTAGATAGAGTAATAATTATGTGTTTATATATGTGATAATATGTCATCATAGCATGTTTTACTATATATTGTATGATTCTATATCATCAGTTTCATAAAAATATGATGTATATTATTGCTTCAAAATTACAGAGTATAGAAATATGGCCATATGGCCCTTACTCGCAAATTTAATATATCAATCATATATTGTCTCATAAATTTTACACTTGTATATAATTGTGCATGTTAAAACGAAGAAATCAAACTTCGAATGGACGAATTTGGTGTTATAACGAAACCGTAGTGTTAGTTTTTATGTTTTGTGTTCAAAACTTTCAAGAACATCAAGAACAGTTAAATTACATGTTTTGATTCTGAAAAATATGTGTTTAAACTCATTAAAATCACTCTATAGAGGTTGGGTAATGATTATGTATGAATTCTAGTATGTGGGTATGTTTAATTTAATGTATTTAATGACCATGTAATGATATTTTTACCTGACTCTGTGTTCTTCGCGAACTGAAGATTCGAAAACTAGAGATCCGCACCGCGGCGCCAACTCCATGCTTTAAGTCCCGCACCGCAATGCCACCGCACCGCAGCGCCGCAGCGCCAAAGCCTAAGTTGTAGCACCACCGCGTCGCAGCACTAAGAATAAGCTTGCTAGTGGCGCCGCAACGCCACTCTACAGATTGCTCAGAAATGAAATGTTTTGATTATTCATGTCCATGAATGTAATAGTAACCTAATCTATTGAACATATAAATATGTTAGACATATAATGAGATGTTAAAATAGGTTCTTAACATGTCAATAAGGCATTTACATGTTGATTGAATTATTGAAAGCATAGTTAGCTTATTATTCACGTAGTGTGATATTATGTGAAAATAAGCGTGATAATTTGACTAAGTATAGTCATAACCAGAGTTAGACAAAAGAACGAATTTATGATGACTAGTTACGTTATAATTAACTGTTATTGTGAATGTAAATGATATGCAGGATTAAATCAAGGAACGTGTATAATTAACGTGTAACCTACGCACGAGGCAAGTTTCCTAACCCTACTTGTTATTGTTATTCAATTTATGAACTTACATCGAGAAAATTCTCGTTATAATTGATCAAGTCCATTTGTTTTATTTAAGATTATTAATCTTTTCAAAGTATGATTCTGCAATACAATACTTATTCTATTGTATACCTCTTGAGATTGTTATTCTATTTTAAATATCAGTTATTGTTGAACTTTGTTAGACTAGCTAACCCTTTTTGATTCGACTAGTCCATAGTTGATGAACGTTCTAAATTCAGAATCCTTGTTGAATTATCCAAACCAAACTTCCTTTGGTACAGACTCTAATGTCAAACTAAGATGAACAACCCTGTTATATGGGTTTATTTACGCTTTAGCATTAAGATATTGTGCACAGTATGGTACTAAGGGCTGATCCCCCTAAGTACGAGAAGAAGGGTCTATAGTCTTATGACTGTTAAAGGTTTCAAGTATAAACACTTTATAACCTAGGACATAGTTCAAGGTCTTATGACCCTCAGAAGTTCTTTTGATTCTTGTTACTTATTCTTCATTCAAGAGTTTAGCTCTTATTTCAGAAGTTGTTAATTCACTCGCATGTTATTATTTTATTGTTATACTATTATACTTGTGGGCAATCGTGCTCACTCTTGTGTAATAATAACATTGCAGTTAAGAATTAAAGGTCCGATGAGCCTTCTACTGGCGAAGGGAAGGGCAAGATTAAAATATGATGAAAACTTGTTGTTTATGTGATTGTGTATTCGTGTTCCAGACTTATGTTAATGTTATGTAAGACTTAATATTTGTTTATGTTTCGCACAGATGTTAAAGGTTAGTTAGACGTGGGATTGAAATTATTATTCTGATGTTGTAACCCTTTAAGGGGAGGTTTTATTCTATCTTTTGCATGGTTTGCATTTATTTTGGGTAGATAGATAGATGATTTTTGTACAGTGAACACCAAATCCCGTGGAATTGAAATACCCTGATTTGGGGGTGTCACAAAAAGATTACGATTGTGATATCTTATATCATCCAGGAAAGGCAAATGTAGTAGCCGATGCGCTAATTAGGAAAGGTAGAGAAAAGCTTTCAATGTTAACGACTCAGAATGAGTTAGTAGCGGAGATGGCAATTATGGAGTTAGAAGTTAAATTATCGAATGAAACGGTGGAGATGTTATTTACAATAGAGACTCAACCGACCATAGTGGGATGGGTTAAAGAAGTACAACTAGGTAACGAGGACATTGAACGAATAAAGAAGAGGATGGAGGATGAAGAGAAGACTAAGTATAACCTTGACAAAAAAGGATTACTTCGTTTTGAACGAAGAATTTGGGTTCCAGATAATTCTAAGTTAAAAGAAGAGATAATGAATGAGGCCCATAGTTCGAGGTACTAGATACATCCAGGTAGTACTAAGATGTATCAAGACCTTCGACAGAACTTTTTGTGGCCAAATATTAAGAGAGAGATAGCAGAATATGTTAGTAAGTACTTAACTTGTCAGAAAGTCAAGGCTGAACACCAACGACTGAGTGGGTTATTGCAATCACTAGGGATTCCAGAGTGGAAATGGGAGCATATCATAATGGATTTTGTGGTGGAACTTCCAACGACAAGGAATGGATACGACGCTATTTGGGTAATAGTGAATCGGTTGACAAAATTGGCTCACTTTTTACCAATAGGAGTTAGGTATAACCTAGAGCAATTGGCTAAATTCTATGTCAAAGAAATTATTTCAAGACATGGAGTAACGATTTTGATTATGTCAGATTGTGATCCACAATTCATATCAAATTTTTGGAGGAGTTTGCAAGAGCAAATGGGAATGCAATTGAAGTTGAGTACAACATATTATCCTCAGACGGATGGACAAAGTGAAAGGACAATTCAAACGCTAGAAGATATGTTAAGATCTTGCATCATGGATTTTAAGGGGAGTTGGGATGAACATCTGCCTTTGGTGGAATTCGCATACAACAATAGTTTTCACGCTAGTATAGGCATGCCGCCCTATGAAGCGTTATATGGGAGGAAGTGCAGAACTCCACTGTGCTGGGATGAAGTAGGTAAACGTCGGATGTTGGGACCTGAGATGTTACAACAGACGGCAGACATGGTAAAGTTAATACGTACTCGATTGGTAGCAGCTCAAGATAGACAAAAGAAGTATGCAGATCCTCATCGTGAGAAGAGGGAGTTTGAAGTAGGTTCATATGTCTTTCTGACGGTATCGCCTTGGAAAGAGAAGACACGTTTTGGAAAGAAAGAGAAGTTAAGTCCAAGGTTTATAGGACCTTTTGAAATTTTAAGAAGGTGGAAGAGGTAGCTTATGAAGTAGCTTTGCCTCTAGAGATGCAACGTATACACAATGGGTTTCACGTTTCAGTGTTACGTCCCTATAAACCGTACTACAAACACGTAATAGAGTACGAATCTATTCAGATAGAAAAAGACATAACGTATGAAGAACTTCCAGTTCAGATTGTTGATAGGAAGGAACAAGTCTTGAGAAATAAGATAATACCTTCGGTGAAGGTGATTTGGAGGAACCACAATACCGAAGAAGCAACGTGGGAACTTGAGAGTAAAATGAAGGAAAATTTTCCAGATTTGGTTATGTAATTGTAGCGAGATTCTGGGGACAGAATCCTTATAGGGGGGAGAATGTAACGCCCAAGAAAATCGGATTTTTATATGGATTAAATTTTTATTTGATTATGTGAATTAAATGAATTTAATTGATTATTTATGTGAATAAGTTGTATGAAGACCATTCTATGACCTAGAATGTGCAGATGTGGTTAGGATTTCTGGTTATGTGCTAGAATTAATTGTTTTGAATTTCCAAGACGAAAATAAAAGTTTTATGAGAAATTTCTGTAAAAACACTATTCATCCGTTTCTACTCAGGAATTAAGTTTGAAATTCTGAGAAACGCATAATGATAGAATTCTAAGACGAGATGGAATATCCAATAATATTTCTGTTATGGTAAACAAAGTTTTCGCTTGCGGACTTAAAACCTAAGGGTTAGAGAAAGTGAGCTCCGTAAAGGAAATGATTACGTATAATGATTAGGGTTATTATAAATGTGAAATACGAGTATGATACTAGTTAGTATTCGAGTATAGTATGAAGAATATTACGACGTATAATACGAACATCGTACGAATACTATATGAAGAGAATATGTGAGTTATACAAGTAGAATACAATTAGTTCTTATTGGACTTTAAGTTTATGGACTTTGTAGAATCCAATTGGACTTGGATTATGTCAAGCCCAATATTTTGTGAAATGAAGCCCAAGATTGAGTATTATCAAGGCCCAATTTTAGGTTAAATTAAGCCCGATCCAAGAAACTTAACCACGGATCGAACCGATGGGTCACCAGATGGGTAAAACCCATGGGGGGATCCACAAGGCCATGTGGGTCGGCCACTTGGTGGCCAAGTAAATTAGTTTTACTTGATGGCCAAATAAAGTGGATTTAATTGGTTGCTAAGAAATGAATAGTAAGGAGGAGAACCACTTGACTAATTTGCCCTCCATTTTGTTTTCCTATATAAGGAAGCTCGATTAGTTCATTTGTTTATTTTACAAACATTGACCAACATATATTGAGAGAGAGAAAAGTGAGTTATCAAGTAATCAAGTGAGCTTGAAGCAAAACATCTAAGTTTTAACCAAGAACGTGAAGAATGTTAAGGTAATAATTCGTAAAACCTTAGTCTTCGATCCATTTATTTTTATTTTTTGTAGAGAATCATGAATTGGTGGAGCATGTTTTTTGCGGAGTAATAAGGATGGCTATTGGTGAATTAAAACATTGATAAGCCACGTATAAGTAATAATCATAAGCGTTTAAATAAGCTTAAGCAGAGAAAACCTTTAAGCGATGTTTTTAGTTGTTGATAGACAAATTGAACACCATCATATAGGTTATGTGCATATTGCTTGGTTAGGTTATAGACCATGAATCAATGGATTGGTTCTATTTGATTTGTCGTATAAAACTCGAGTAACAAAGTTATGGCGAAATTTACAAGATTAGGCGTTAAACGTGGAAATCGTACAATTTTTGGGTTTGTAGTCAAAACTCGCCGTTTAATTTAGAAAATCTAGTTTTCAATGGCGTAATGTAGAACAATGTATTTAAGAGTCGTGAACTCAAGAATGGTTGAATTATATCCTAGAATGAAGAAAACGAATTAGGAACGCTCTCTAATGTAAAACTAACGCATAAAAACCTGGCAAGAAAAAGAGCTTAAGGGACTAACAGAATGGACCCCCGCTGGGGCGAGAATTCTTAAGGGCCAAACCCCCACCGGGGCGGGGGTACTTAGTTTGTTAATAGGAGAAAGGCCCACCGGGGCGGGCCATTTTAAATTACAAACCCCCGTCGGGACGGGGGGTACTAGAAAAAGGTTGACCAAGTTAGTTTTTTGAACCCAAATTGTTGGTAGAACAATTATGGGGCACGTATACCCTTAATATACATGGTAAGACCATTCCTATATAGTATATATAGTGATAACTTTAGTAGATGAATGTCGTTTTTTTAGAAATTAAACGAAGAATGTGTTGTATAAAGAAGTAAATTGTATTTAATATTGGTAATTAACCAATGATAGTTAAGTATTGGTTTAGTGACGTAAGAACGTTAGTAAGCTGTAATGGAAGATATTTAAGTTAAAATGACTTTATTATTGAAACAATTTCAATTAAGATATAAAAGAGAAAGAAGTTGGTAAAAACAATGTGATTAGATTGTTTGGTAGCTAATTACAGTGTGCTATGTGAATATATCATGTAGAGACTGTAAAGACCAAGAACTGTTGAATTTTATTTGAAGACACTTGAAGGCAGGTTTTCTTAACGCTTGTCTAACCTTCGTGTTAGCCAGGTTTTCTATGATTCATGTTTTAAGATGCATGAATTGTTTTACGAAAGGGTCGATGCCAGTTTTAAGTCGGCTAGACTATTCTTAAGAGTTTGATTGATTTGTTTGCAAGTCTTTCGGTATAGAACTGTTAACGCTATTTTATGCCAAGTATTTGGTACGGATTCAAGGTAAGCTTGTGTATGAGAAAACAAATGTATTTTCATCGATTATTCGATGGGCATGCGAGTTGCCAAAACTTAAACGTATATACATTTAAGGGATGAGTGTTGATCAACATAGAGTACTATATGTTGATCAGCTAGAAGTTCTCATAAGATATATCAGACTTACAAAATTAGTGTCGGGTTGTCCTTTTTCATGAATGAAAACTAAAAGAGAATGTTCATGGTCTTTTGACCAACTCCGAATTCCTACACTACTATATTTATTCTGGAATTGTCTTTATGAAATGAGGGAAGTGCTATTTAATGTTTTATAGTACTTCATATCTATTTGTTAAGTTATTAAAGATAATCATATAATTCTCGACGTGTTATTAATATTATCTATTCCTAGACTTGTTGAGCTAGTTATGCTTACTTCTTGCTTGAATTATATGATTGCAGCTAAGGCCGAACGAACTGAGGATCTCAGTAGGGATAAAGGCAAAGCTAAGATGGATAAGTAGATTATCCTGTAATAGACTAGTATGTTTGTAAGAATCTTATTATGATAAACGAAGAATGTATCCGTTTCAGAACCTGGGAATGATTTATTATTACTATTATAATAAGAATGTAGTAATTATGTTCATTTTTATGTTGTTTTAATGGAATGAATATACAGTGATGAGTACCGTGTAGCACCATATCTGTGGGTTGAAAGTACTCGGTTTAAACTTTATCATCAATTTTATCGCTAAGACTCAGCTAGATAAATAATCAACATCACTAAATTATCCATGCACTACGGGCCTAGGATATTCATTAGTATCACGTCCATGAATTATCCATGCACTACGGGCCAAGAATATTAATGTTATCACCAATGGTCATTATCATGCCAACAACTGTCCATCAATGTACTACGGGCCAATGAGGACTTTTACCACATCATTTGTAACATTACAGGTCATTATTATACCGAATGATCCCAAGTCATAATCTTACCAATCAACAGTCCATCTATGCACTACGGGCCAAAGATTACTTTCATCACAATATAAGCATGAGGATGATGACAATGATATAAGAATTAAATTAAATAAAAGTAAAGGATAAATTTTAAAGATTTATAATTCAATTTATCCAGAATTCAATAATGTCCAAATTGTCAACATGATACTACTTTGTGGAGTAAAATTCAAGAATAATATTGTATCACAAATAATTTGGACAGAAAAGAAATTAATTTTATCATGAATAGTACTCATAGTACCCGAATGAATAATTGTAACGCCCATAAAATTTGGATTTTTGAGAATTAAAAATTTTATTTGATTATGTGGATTAAAATGAATTTAATTAATTATATATGGGAGTAAGCTAATTGAAGGTCGTTCTATGACCTAGATATATCGGAATGTCGTAGTATTTTGGCTACGTGGTAGAATTAAAGTGTTTGAATTTCCAAGACGAAAATAAAAGCTTTCCGAGAAATATTCCGAAAAACACTATTCACGCATTTCTGCTCGGGAATTATTTTTGAACTTCCGATAAATACGTAATGATAGAATATTGAGGTGAGGTGGAATATCCAATAATATTTCAGTTATGGCAAACGCAGTTTTTCGCCTGCGGACTTAAAACCTAACGATTAGGGAAAATGAGTTCCCGAGAAGGAATTTAAATGCGTATAATGAATTAAAGAAATGATTGTATAATACGTAAGTATTGTACGAGGTAATGAATACAAGTATAATACATGGTATTATACGAGCATGTATGAATGATGGAATGACGTATATTAAATAAGTATACGAGTTAGAATACAAGATTAATATGTAAATTATACGTTATAAGGGTTTAAGCTAAATATAATGGACTTGCTGAATTGTGTATGAAATTGTAATGTCCAATTGGGATAATAATAAAGCCCAATATCAATTAATGTTAAAGCCCAAATATTTATAATGTTAAGTCCAATGTAAATTATTGAACAAGCCCAATGTATACGTTTGGATTAATTAAACCTTAAGCCCAAAGTAAGAATCCAATGGATTAGGAGCATCCATGGGGCAACCCATGATCATATGGGTGAATTGGTGACCAAGAATTAAGTGTGTTGAGCAAGTAGACTTAAGTGTTAAGCAAAGGATAAGTTAAGTAACTTAAATGCTAAGTAAAGTGCTTATGTGTGATGAGCAAGTAAAGTGCTTATGTGTGGCAACCAAGTTAACTTAATGGCTATGTATTGTGATGGTGAAGTAACTTATTTGGTGAGCAAGTAAACTTGGTGGTTAAGAATGGAATAGTAAGGAGGTGGCTTAAGGAAGTGGAGTTAAGGAGGTGGGATTGGATTAATGACCCTTATGCCCTAATCTAGCAACTCCTATAAATAGCAAGCTTGGTTTTAATTTTGTTGGTTGTTCATTTCATCTACTAAGTTGAGAGCTTATTGGTTAGAGAGAAAAAGTGAGAATAAGCTACAAAAGCTAGAACAATTTAGCCTTTGAGAATTCAAGAAGCAAGAAGGAGAGTAAGGATTTAAGCAAGTGATCTTCATAGGTAAGAACTTAAACCATAATTTCTTTCTCTTCAATTGTTAGGGAAGGGGGTAGTGGTAGAACATGTATGTTAAGGAATGATAAGAATGATTAATTAATGGACTTAAGTCGTATAAGTCATGAATAAGTAATTCAAACTTAATTAAGTTATGAATTTATAAAGAGTTTATATGAACTACTCATATGTGTACTTTAATAAGATGGTATGATAATAAGAAGTAAGAATGGTGGTTAAAAGACTTAATCTATAATAAGTCATGAGAAAGGAAGTCATAGGTAGTTTATACTTTTATAAGTTATAAACTCACTAAGAACAAGTAATAACTTATCATATAAATAAGTTAATGTAATATGTTTGTTAAGATGTTAATTTGATGGATTGAATCCATTTGAAACGTTAAACAAATCATAAGTAACGAATTTATGCCAGAATTTTCACGATTAGACGATAATCGTCGAATTCGTGAAATTCTCGGAATGGAAGTCATATTTTGTGTTTGAAGTCAGAAACGTTGGTTTTCGATGGAGACACGTCATTTTTGGCATTATAGAGTTGCGGACTCGAGAATGACTGAATTCTGATTTAGAACGAAGAAACGAGCGTTGAACGTTCACGAACGTTTACCGTTTTCGTTAAAAATGAACTAATAGGTGAATTTTGAGCAAACGAAGTCAAATAGATAAAATTCTTGCATGAACGTATAGAGTATGTAATTTGTGAACCGTAGGCTTTTGAATGAGCCAATTCAGACTTACAACGAAGAAGTTATGCGTCCGGGAATTTCGTAAAATTAAAAGTCTGTAAAATTTTTCTAAGGGACAGAGTTGGCGCCGCGGCGCCAACCCAAGGCCAAATGGTGACGTTGCAATGCCGGGCATAGTGTCATTGCTTATCGCAAACTCACGTCTTCATGCACGCAGAGAGAGAGCTATATGTAGGTGCCATGCTGCAGATCCTAGGGTTTCGACAGACAAGAATGTTTACAAGTATATAATGAAAGATAACTCATTAGTAATGAACTAAGGTATAAATATAACATTGTTAAGGCATTGTTAGACACTTAATGTATGATGATTAAAGGTTAATAATCAATTGAAGACGAATGTAAAGTATAAAGAACGTGAACCATATTCAATAATGATAAGGCCTATAATGTTAAGAGTTATAACTAAAAGTTATTAAGTAATACGTGAACGTAAACGGTATGCAATAAAGTGTAGTTAACAAATGACAATCGAGTTTCGATTAATAACGTAAGGATGTTAGTAAGCCGCGAGGAAGGATGATTAACTCAAAACGAGTTAGATTAATGAAGTAAATCTACATAAGACATAGAAGATAAAGAAGTTGGTATGAATAATGTAAAATATAATGGCAAGCTGGAACCAATATTAACAAATCTAATATATGATTAGATTGAGATGAAGGGTAAGATTCATTAGGAACCATGTATGTTCATTCATGACCTAATGTGGTATGTTATGTGGTTATGTGTTGTAGAGACTGTAAAGACTGAAAGGAAAAGTTATTATACTGTAGCAAACGCTGAAGGCAAGTTTTTCTTATCGCTTGTCTAACCTTCATGTTAGCCAAGTTTTCTGTAATTCATGTTATGAGATGCATGAAGTGTTTTACTAAAGGGTCGATGCCAGTTTTATCTCGGCTAGACTAATCTTGAAGAGTTGATTGATTTATTTACAAGTCTTTCAATATAGAATTGCTAACGTTATCCTATGCCAATTGTTTGGTAAGGATTCAAGGTAAGCTTGAGTATGAATAAATAAATGTATTTTTCATCGATTATTCGATGGGCACGCGATGTTGCCAAAACTTAAACATATACACGTTTAATGAATGTAGTGTTGATCAACACAGAGTATTATGGGCTGATCACCCAGAAGTCCTCGTAAGATATGCCGAACTTACGGACTTAGTGCCGGGTTGTCCTTTTCAAAGAAATTACGAACTGCTCATGGTCTTGAGCCAGAATTTATGATTTACTGAATATTGTTATTGTAAAACGTTTTGAAGGAAAAGAAGTGTTATTTTGAATTATCGATAGTACTTCATATCTATTGTTCAGTTACTGAAGATATAAGATTTCTATGTTTCAAGCATGTCGTTTAAAAGAAATTGTTGTACTTGCTAAGCTTGTTATGCTCACTCTTGCTTAAACCATATGAATGCAGCTAGGACCGAATGAACCGAGGCATCCGACAAGGATAAAGGCAAGGCGAAGATGAATGGTTAGTTTAGCATGTAATAAACTAGTAAGTTGTATATATCATAGTATGATTAACAAAGAATGTAATGGTTTTAGAACCTGGGAACAGGATGTAATATTATTAATGTAATAAGAATGTCGTTGATACACACATTTTGATGTCGTTTCAATAGAATGAATGTACAGTTATGAGTATCGTGTAGCACCATCTGTCGGGTTGGAAGATACCCGGATTTGGGGGCGTCACAGGTTGGTATCAAAGCAATAGGTTATAAAACTTATGGGGGGAAGAACCTTAGGCTAATAACCTCGTTAAGGAAGAAAAGTCCAAAGGAAGTAAACTCAAGCTTTACTTTAGTTGAAGGAGTTAATACGGTATTGAGGAAACTCGGTACCGAAATATTTAAAAGATGGAAAGTAACCCTAAATAAATTAAATATGATTTGTGCTTATAATATTGTGTGTTATGTACTAAACAACATGTGTTATTATAGGATTTCGATCGATAGATTGATGTACAGAGATATATACACGGTGAGCGAAGAAACTGTGAACAGAATAGAGCCTGTACCTATACCGGTGGCAGAGGTACCATTAGTGATTCTAGAAGAGATGGAGGCAGTGGAGTACTTTTTTGAGGAAGACTACTCCGAGGGAGATATGGATATAACATCATATCTTAATATGATGAGCAATCAGGAGGAAGTAATAGAGATAACATCGGTTGGTACGGTGGTACCTACCACAGAGTCATCGCCTCCAGATGTAATGAGAGAATTGTATCTGGCAGTTCTTGACAGGAATGTACAACTGAGTACAGTTGTGCAGAATCAGAATGAAGAGATTAGTGCTCTTTATGTAGCAAAGGAGTCTGCAGAAGTAGATTTTGAGTCAAAGCATGATGAGAAGGTGCTCATGATAAATAAGGCTAGGGATTATATGAACGAGGTAGTAGAGCTTCGTAGGAAACTGGAGAAGAAGGACCGAAAGATAACACGGTTTTCTTACATCCATAAGAGTTCTCATAAGGATTTCAAGCTTAAAGTTTCTTGTTATTCTATAGAGTCGGGTCAGACTCGGCATACTATTAGTCGGGATACTGTAGAAATGATTGCGAATGAGAAACACGAGGACACTGTTATGCATTATTAGAAGTTTAGAGTTATAAATATCTGTGTAGTGACGTCAAACCCTCTTTTGTATAAAAGGGTAGTCTTTTGTAAATCCTAACTTTTGTGAAGTTCAATTGCGGGATAGAAATGTAATAGCTTTTGGCTATGTAAATTAAATTGTAAATAGTTTCAAACTATGAAGAAGCATATTAATATAATGAAGTTTTTATTTAATGTGCTTCGATGTGGTATGAGGTATTAATATGGAAGGATAACCAAGTAAGTAAATATATAATAATAAAATTCTATTTAATCAGAAAATGCCGCCAAGGAGAAGACAACATAATCAGGAAGCGGAATCATGTAATAAAAATCAAGGGGGTTAAAACAACCCTATGCAAGAGTTCGTTAATTTATTAACGGCTACATTTAACTAAACCAGGGGTAGAGTATTCGCCTATCCTAGGTTAGCCAAAATGACTAACTTTAAAGAATTTAAAAGCGTAGGTCCGCCGGAGTTCAAAGGAACGACGGACCCATTAGAATCCCAAACATGGGTAATAGAAATAGAGAAGGCATTTGTTATTACAAAACGTAGGTGAGGCGCAAAAGATTTCTTTTGCAACTTACATGATGAAAGGGGAAGCCAACTTTTGGTGGGAGGCTCACTAGGGTGGGACTAGAATAGATGCGGTAACGTGGGAACAATTTAAGAAGGTTTTCTTCGAGAATTATTTCCCTACAAGTATGCAGTGGAAGAGAGGAAGGCTTGTAGGTTTGAGCAGGGCCTGAAACCTTGGCTCTATAGTGGAATTTCTCTGTTCCAGAGTGCATCCTATGGGACCATTCTAGAGAAAACGATTATAGCGGAGGGTGGTAGTTAGGCGTTAACCCAATACCACAAAGAGAGAAAAGATAAGAGCAAGGGAAAAAGAGGAACCAAGGCAGAGAATGCTAGTGGAGTGGCAGTATGTCAAAAAGAAAGAGTTTTTAACTCTGGGAATACTGGAGGGGGAACAAGGGGAATCCTAAGCGTAGTATCAAGGTATGTAAGGCATGTGGAAAGACTCATCTAGAAGTCTGTCTAAAAAGGAAATCGTTTTGTTATAACTATGGATAGGAGGGTCATATATTACCCAATTGTCCTAAATCTAAGAAAAACCATGGTTGCTTTGTATCTGGGTCGTTAGATCATATGGTAAGAAATTGCCCAAAGAAGGGGTTGGAGGAAAGTAAAGGTGTTAGTAGTGGTAAGTTAGCCATGATGCGGTTGCATCAGTGGATTTATTAGCAGATATCATTCCGGTCAATACAATGAATGCTTATGTGCTGTTTGATTGGAGTGTTACTTTTCTTTTATAGCATGAGAGTTTGCTAAGTGATTAAGTTCATTCTCGGAAGGGATTATAAATACCTTTACACATTAAGGTAGAGAATGGGGAAAAAACTTTCATTAATTATATTCGTTGAAAAAGTTTCATGAATAAGGAATGTAAACAAGTATCGGTAGATAAGTACCGATAAAGTTGAAAGAATTTGAAGTAATTCTTGGTATGAATGAGTTGATTAACCATAGAACTTTAATAAATTATTAGAATAAAAGTATGAATCTTGGGTTTTCTAAAGTAACCAAAGGTAGTATTTTACGGTAATCAAATACTGCGACGCTCTTGTTGTCTAACGATGACGCAAGTTAGGAGGATGTTAAGAAAGAGGATGAGTCGTTACAGTTACGTATCGACTATCGTAATAGGAGTAAGTTAGTAGTTGAGAGTGAATACCCATGGCCCAGGATCGATGATCTATTTGATCAGTTGAAGAGGGCAAAGAATTTTTCTAAGATAGATTTGTGTACGGGTTATAGTCGGTTGAAAGTAAGGAAGAATGAGGAGGAACCTAATATGACATTCAGACCTCGTTATAGTTATGTCGTTTGGGTTAACTAATGTGCGGAAGTTAGACTTTCCGTAATGGTTGCCGAGCATGTCGATGGCAAATTGATAGGTACTCTTGTGAGGTGCAATGGTTGAAAGTACCATTAGCGTCACAGGGTGTTCAAATAATATTTGGATGAGAGTGTCGTAATGATCATTGGTGATATTCTAGTCTAATTTAAGACGACAAAAGATCACGCTGAACATTTGGAGATAGTGTGAGAAACACTACAGAGGGAGAAGTTGGATACGAAATTCACTACGTGTGAATTGTAGCTTAAAGAGATAGACAAATTTGTTATTAAGAAGTATGTTGGGAATGAGAAGTTAGAAAATAATTTTTAGGAGCTAAAAGGAAGATTAAGTGAGGCATTTTAATTGTCTTTATCAAATGATATGGAGAATTTTGTAGTGTATCTCGATGTTTCGCAGAATGAAAAAATTGTGTGCTCATGTAGCATGGCAAAGTCATTGTGTATGCATCACGCTAGTTAAGGGATTATAAGGAGGTTTACCCTACTTATGATCTAAAATTGGCAGCTGTAGTTTTAGAATTAAAAATCAGAAGATAGTATTTATACGGGGAGAAATGTGAGATATACACGGACTCTTAAGAGTTTGAAATATATCTCCACACAGAAGAAGTTGAATATGAAGTAGAGAAGGTGATTAGAATGGATAAGAGGTTACGACTGTGATAGGTTATATCATACATGGAAGGTAAACATAGAAGCTGATGCATTAAGTAGGGAGGGTAGGGAAAAGCTATCGATATTAGCGACCCGCAATGAGTTAATAACAGAGGTGGCGAGGACTAAGTTAGAAGTTAAATTACGGAATGAAGTGGTAGAAATGTTATTCACAACGCAGACTTAATCCATGTTAATGAAACGAATTAATTAAATACAACTAGGTAACGAGGAGTTTAAGCGAGTGAAGAAGAGGATGCAGGATAAAGAGAAGATCATGTATAATCTTGTTTTGAAGGAGGAATTTGAGTTCAAATAATTTTAAAGTTAAGGGAAGAATTAATCAGAGGAAGATAGCATAATATGTTAATAAGTATTTAAACTTCCAACACAAATTATTGATAGGAAGTGACAAGTCATGAAAAATAAGATAACGCCTTCGTTGAAGGTGAAATGAAAGAACCACAATGTCGAAGAAGCATTGTGGGAACTTGAGATTAAAATAAATGAAAATGTTTCCTCAATGGTGTATGTATTATTAGCGAGATTCTGGGGACAGAATCCTTATAAGGGGGGAAGAGTGTAACGCCCCAAAAAATTTGGATTTTTGAGAATTAAAATTTTTATTTGATTATGTGGATTAAAAAGAATTTAATTAATTATATATGGGAGTAAGCTAATTGAAGGTCGTTCTATAACCTAGATATATCGGAATGTCGTAGTATTTTGGCTACGTGGTAGAATTAAAGTGTTTGAATTTCCAAGACGAAAATAAAAGCTTTTCGAGAAATTTTCTAAAAAACACTATTCACGCTATTTCTGCTCGGGAATTATTTTTGAACTTCCGAGAAATACGTAATGATAGAATATCGAGGTGAGATGGAATATCCAATAATATTTCAGTTATGACAAACGCAGTTTTTCGCTTGTGGACTTAAAACCTAACTATTAGGGAAACTGAGTTCCGAGAAGGAATTTAAATGTGATTATTGAGTATTGAAGAAAAATAATATCCCTTACCTTAAAAGGAGAGTATTTCTGACTGGTAGGGTGGGGATATTCTTGAAGAAAAATTGAACTATTTTCTACACTCAAAGCTTCCTTAAACTCTAAATAAATACGATCAATATTATAAAAGAAGAATTCTCTGATACTGGTGTGATTTTCATCTCTAAACTAAGCATCCTATTTTTAGGAAAATGGCAGGATACTGTTGGAAGATTGCATATTTAAAATTTGATGTTGAAAGTTAATATTCATAATTATATGTAAAGTCCTTCAAAGGAACACATGTACAAGGACTTAGTAATAGATTAAACTTGTTAAGTTGATCTAGACTTTAATGTTTATCATTCTGTAAATGAATGTATAAGAGAAAATATCAAAGCTGTTAGGTTGATCTATATCTTGAGATGTAATAGATAGGCTTTAACTGAATCGTAGTCTATCAAGATGATCAAGAGATTGCAGAAGACAAGGCAGAATCGTAGAGCATCGAGAATTGTAGTGTGTTTCCTTTGAAGGGCCTCTTCGAAGTCACAGAGTAGGCCAAACGCTTGCCGAGCCAAATCAAAGGTCGTAGAGTGCTCTCAGAAGCGTAAAGTCTACAAGTCAAGCAAGTGAAGATCATAGTGTACCAGTACTTAAGAGAAATCGTAGGGTTCTCATTTAGCAGCATCAGATCAAGCACCAAGGTGGCAAGACACCAGGATCAAAATCGTAGAGCTTCATCTATCTATGTTAGAAGCATCGAGCCAAGTCCATTTGTTTAAAGATAAATCACAACAAATATGAAATGAGCTATAGACGTTGAAGACCTCGGGAGTCCCAATAACACAACAATCATCCTTAGTATATAACAAAGAAATGTATTGAAGAAGCTAAGGAAAGTACTATGGCTCAGCAGGAAACACCTTTTCAGGTGTTAGGTGAAACAGCAGTTTGCTGTGTCAGTGGGCCAGTCTACTAATCAGAAGTTGTGTAAAAAGTCTCCATCAAAGCTTAGAAATGTCAAATTCATTTAATGCTTCAACGGATGTCTTCAACAAATACATTTCAAAGACATCATATATACAAAGCTTCAGCAAATGAAAGAATCAAGCAAGTACTGAACAAAAACGCTGAAGAACATTCAACGCTCAACTCTACGATCTGAAAAAGAAAGCTTGCTTAGCTATTCAGTTCTTTCGAACTCAAGCTTAACAGCAACTGAGTAGCACAATTCAAGAACTCAACTACCATCAAGTGAAGTAAGAAGTTCCAAGTCAGAAGGACTTGCAGAGTTCTAAGTTAGCTGGACTTGAAGAGTTCAATAGTGAACTAAGAAGTTCCAAGACTGCTGGTCTTGAAGGAATCTGTGAGATTCAAAAGTTGTAAAGATATCCTTAGTGGATTTCCTACTTGAGGAGTAAAAGAGTGGATTAGGAGCTTTCAATGCTCTGAACCACTTAAAATCTCTATGTCTCCTATATTCTTGTCATAAATGCTATAACTGCCATTACTGCTTTACTCCTATTATCTCATTATATCTTGAAGGGAAAATAAACAGATCTTAATTCCGCTGTGTTTAAATCATTATCATAACTAATAAGTATTTTGATTAAAAGAATTTTTAAAATATCTATTCAACCCCCCCCCCCCTTCTAGATAACTATTGTGCCTCGGGGAACTAACAATTGGTATCAGAGCAGGTTCTATCAAACAGCCTATAAAGCTTAAGTGGATCCAATGGCACATCTGATAAGTGAATCATAGACTAGAGGAGGCAACAAGCCACCTATGTGTAACAAAGATAAATTCGCCAACTGGAAAGTTTATATACAAGCCTACATGGATTCAATAGATGAAGATCTATTTGAAACTGTTTAAAATGGGCCCTACATTCCTACCAAGCTTGCTCCTACTACAGACGACCCAAACAGAATTCAAATAAAGGTCAAAGAAGAATGGACTGACAATGAAAAGAAAGTTGTTCAACTTGATAAAAAGGCCATGAACATTTAGTTCCAATATTTAGAAGAGGACCTATTTGAGAATGTGGTCAATAGCAAAACAACAAAGGAAGTATGGGAAGCATTGCTCATCATGCATGAAGGAACAGAAGAAGTTAGAGAAAACAAGCAATCTCTCATGACTCAGCAATATGAAATGTTTTCACACGTTTAAGGAGAAAATGTCACTTCCACCTACAAAAGATTCAATGTACTGCTCAACTTTCTCTGAACCTATGGAAAGATCTATCCAAATTAAGATCTAATCATAAAGTTCATGAGAGATTTACCTAGAAAGTGGGATGCCAAAACCACTGCCATCAGAGAGTCAAAGAATCTCCATGAAATGACTGTTCAATAGTTATATGGCAACCTTCTCACGTATGAACTGGAGTTGACTCAACGAGCAGAAACTCTATTTGAAGGATGAAAGAAGGACAAAAGGGTTTCTCTCAAAGAAACCGATAACATCTCCAAAGCTAACACTAAAAATGACTCTGACTTTGATGAAGATGATGATGAGGACTTTGCTATGCTGGTAAGGAGACTTGGAAGGTTTATGCGTCAAGGCAGAATCAGCAAACCTAAGAAAATCAATAACTACAACAGTCAGGAGCAAATAAATGACTTATGCTATAACTACAAAAAGCTTGGTCATTTTATTGCAAACTGCAACAAGCCTCTTAGAGAAGAACTCAAGAAAAGATCAAATTCAAAGAAAGAATTCAGAGGCAACAAGAAGCTCCACAAGAAAGATAAAGGTCTTGCGGCCGGAGGATTGTGGAGTAACTCAGACAATGACTCAACTCTCGAATTTGGAGATGATGAAGATCCTCAAGTGGCAAATTTTTGTCTAATGGTCAAACATACAAAGGACAAGAAGAAATCTGACATACATGAAGTAAATATAGATGAGGTATTTGACTTTAACTCTCCTGATGTAGACATTGATGACTTAAAAACTGCTCTACATGGCATAACATCTGATCTGCATCAATACATGAAATGGTTTAGAGTTATGTCCAAAGATTATTCTCTTCTTCAAAAAGAGAACGAAAAAGTTCAGGAAGAACTGGAAACAGCTATTCTAAGTACTAACACTCTCTCCAAACTTGAAGCTGAGAATAAGTTCTTAAAACAGACAAATGAACTTAATGCATAAAGAGAGTCAAGTCTAACCTCTAAAATTGAGGAACTAGAAATGACAATCTCTACATGCAATAAATCCTCTTATTCCATGGACTCCTTGATCTCCAGTTAGAGAAGTGAATCTGACAGAACAGGTTTAGGTTTTAGGGAACCCACCTCAGAACCATATGTGGAAAAGATAAAGGAAACTAGCTCTAGTAATGTTTCAAGTTTCAGTAGAAGCATTACATTTGTGAAATCCTCACAGAAGGAAGAACCAGTCTAACCCTCCACTTCAGATCCAAACTATGTTCCAAGAAATAAAGGATCTCATGCTGGCCTAGGTTTCAGAAGAGAGAAGAGTAACTTAGTCTCTACTCTCCAACCTCGAAGAGTCGTCGAGTCGAGTAAAATTAAGTCCACGAACCAACTGGGAAGGAATAGTAGAGTTAAGCTTCACTCTTCACAAATCATGAAACATAAAAATATATGGAAAAAGGAGAATAAGTATAAAAGAAGGATTGCTGAAAACCCACATAAGTCCAAATGGAGGAAGAATCCACACACACACACAATCATGCATTATATTAGATGTTTTGTTTGTAATAAGACTGATCATAAGGCTGCAATATGCTACCATAATCCTATGCATGTGAGACCCAGAATTAAGCAAATTTGGGTTCCCAAGGGTACTAACAAAATAGGACCAATGCAAGTATGGGTACTAAAATGAAAGTTTTAACTTACCACAGGAACCAAGATTCACGATCAGAACTTGGTATCTGGACAGTGGATGCTTAAGGCATATGACAAGGAACAAAGCCCTTCTATTTAATTACATAGAGAAGGAAGGTCCTCAGTCATCTTCGGAGACAATAACTCTGGCAAGACAAGAGGATATGGCTCAGCTGGGAATGGTGCACTATCTTTCAGTAAAGTAGCCTATGTGGAAGGATTACAACACAATCTTCTGAGCATAAGCCAACTCTGCGACAAGGGTCATCAAGTCACTTTTCTCAATAATCAATGTTAAGTCAGAGACCTGAGGACATCCTCTATAAAGCTTACTCGAACAAGAGAAGGAAATGTCTATACTGTTAATCTTGATCAACTAAGCTCGGATGAGAAAATATGTGACGCCCCCAAATTCGGGTATCTTCCAACCCGACATACGGTGCTACATGGTACTACCATTCACATATACCTTCAATTGAAAAGTCTCAAAGAAACGAATATGTCTTCTATATATTCAAAATAATATTAACATTCCCCCCGGGTTCTTTATAACCATTACACTTGTTCATGTCATAATATCAAATATATTATAATCATTCACCCTATACTATTACATAAGTAATCTATGGGTTCGTCTTCGCCTTGCCCTTATCCTTGTCGAAGCCTTCGATCCGTTCGACCTTAGCTGTGTTTATATGGTTCAAGCAAGAGTGAGCATGACTAGCTCAACAAGTACAACAATTCTAATAAAAAACATGCTTGAAACATAGGAATCGTATATCTTCAATAACTGAACAATAGTTACGAAGTACTATCGATAATTCAAAATAGCACTTCTTTTCCTTCAAAACATTTTACACCAACAATATTCAGTAAAACATCAATTTCGGTCCAAGACCTTGAGTATTTCATAAGTTCTTTTGAAAAGAACATCCCGACACTAAGTCCGTAAGTCCGACAATTCTTACGAGCACATCTATGTGATCAGCCTATAGTACTCTATGTTGATCAACACTACATTCATTAAATGTGTGTACGTTTAAGTTGTGGCAACCTCACATGCCTGTCATTTGACGACAAAACATTTTTAGCATACTCAGTCTTCGTTTGTAAACCATACCAATATAACTTGTTAAACATTAACCATGCTTGATAGAAACATAATATAAGTCTAGCCGAAAGAGTTGGCTTTGACATCCTTATACCATACTTCATACGTAAGAATACATGAATTACAAAGCTTATCCAGATTGAACTTAAACAATACTTGCCATTAGCGTCTGATACTGTTATAACACACTCACGTTAAGTCATTAAGTCTCTACAGTAAATAATAACATCACATAACACATTAGGTCATGAATGAACATATATGATTCCTAATGAATCTTACCCTTCTTCTCAATCTAATTATGACTTAGATTTGTTATTATTAGTTCTGGCTTTTTTCGATATAGTTCACATTGTTCTTACGTTCATGTTCAATTCATTATCATTACCATTTAGTCATCATACCTTAAGGTTAACAATACCGTATAATGTTAAAATTAATCTTTATTTCTTTAATAAACTGTTACCATTCTTCCTCTACTTGTAAACTTCCTTACTATGCCTCTCTTAAGTCTGGCGCTGCGGCGCCAGTCATCCTTGTACAACTCACGTTGCAACGCGTGTTTCCAATAGCTGATGGTCGAGTCCGGCACTGTAGAGCCACATATAACACATTGGGTCGCGTAGTGGCGTGACTCTGCAGAAGGTTGTGACACTGTGCTCGGAGTTACAGCGCCACCATTTGGCCTTGGGTTGGCACCGCGGCGCCAACTCTGTGCCTAAGTTAGCTTTGACAGATTTTCAACTTTGTAAAATTCCAAGACACATAACTTCTTCGTTATAAGTTCGAATTGGCTTGTTCAAAAGCCTACGGTTCAAAAATTACATACTCTATTCGTTCATGCAATAATTTTATCTATTTGACTTCGTTTGCTAAAAATTCACCTATTAGTTCATTTTTAACAAAAACGGTAAACGTTCGTGATCGTTCAACGCTCGTTTCTTCGTTCTTAGTCGGAATCCGGTCATTTTTGAGTTCGTAACCCTATAATGCCAAATATGACTTGTCTCCATCGAAAACCAACATTTTTGAGTTCAAACCCAAAATTCGACTTCTGTTCCGAGAATTTCACGAATTCGACGATTATCGTCCAATCGTGTGATTTTCGATGAAACTTCGTTACTAACGATTTTATCATTGTTCTAAATTGAATCTAACCATCATATGAACATTTTAAACTATATATTACAACAACTTATTTTCAAGTTAGGTTTTGACTTATTCTTCATAAGTTTATGACTTATAACTTATAAACAACAAATTTTCATTCCTTATGACTTATTATAGATTTAAGTCCTTTAATCAACATTTTTACATCTTATCAAACATACAAACTTCATATGACAAATTCATCATAAGTTCATAACTTATTTAGGTTCAAGTTACTTTTTCATAACTAATTCGGCTTAAGTCCATTGCTTATTCAATTCTTACATGTTCTTAGCATATATGCTTATTAGACTACACTTCTCCTATCACCCTACAATGATAGAGATGGAAAATTATTAGACGAGAGCTTTACCCTTGATGAACTAGTCTTCTTCTTCTTTGAAAATCTAACAAAGGATGTTTGTCTTAAAAGTGCTTATTCTCTCTAACCAATAAGTTGCTTTGTATTGGAAGTTGTTGGTGTTTTAAACAAGTGATAAATGACTAGCAATCTCCTTCTATTTATAGGAAAGCCAAAGTGAGGGCATTATGGACATTAGAACATCCCACCTTCTTAACTAACCCCCTTACTATTCATTTGCTTAACAATTATGTATATTTGTTGGCCACACTAATTACTTGGACAACACAAAACATATCCAATGTTTGGCCATCACATAAAGTACTTGGTCACCGAGATAACCCATATTAACCTTGGTTGCTCCATGGATCAAGCCTAACCCATTGGATCATTAATTGGGCTTGAATTAAGTTACTTTGTGCTTTTGATTAATAAACACTTAGGTTTGTACATCCAATTCTTATTGGACTCTACCAATTTGTTAACAATCCTACAAGTCTCACTTAATTGGCTAAAAGCCTTATTCCGTATACTATATGTATAATCCTCATATTCTAACTCATATATTAATTCATAATATACGTTATTCCATTCTTCGTACAAACTCGTATAATACTTCATATTATACTTGTATTCAATACCTCGTACAATACTTACGTATCATACGATCAATACACTCTCTTCGTATCGCTTAATATTCCGCATGCGAAATATTGCGTTTTCCATACCTAGATTATTATTACATAATTAATCTCACCTTGATATTATAACGTTACATATTTCTCAGATGTTCAAAAATAATTCCCGAGAAGAAATCGATGAATAGTATTTTTCAGAAAAAAATTCGGAAAACTTTTATTTTCGTCAACACTTTAATTCATTTACGTAGTTAAAATACTACGTCGTTCCAACATTTCTAGGTTATAGAATGACATTTATCTTACTAACACATAATAATAACAAATAATATTATTATATTCATTATTTAAAGTATTTACAAAAGGTTCAATTTTTTGGGGCGTTACACTCTCTCCCCCTTATAAGGATTCTGTCCCCAGAATCTCTCTATATATAAAACAATTACACAAACAAATGAGGGTAATTATTTTTCATCTTTTCTTCCAATTCCCACGTTGCTTTTTCTGCATCGTGGTTCTTCCATATCACCTTCACGGAAGGTATGACTTTGTTCCACAGAACTTGCTCTTTCCTATCGACAATTTGAATTGGCATCTCTTCATACGTTAAGTTCTTCTCGATATGAATAGGCTCATATTCTATCACGTGTTTATAATCTGGCTTATAAGGACATAACACGGATACGTGAAACACATTATGTATTCGTTCTGGGTCCGGAGGTAATGCTATCATGTAAGCTACCTCACCCACCCGTTTTAACACTTCAAAAGGTCCTATAAACCTTGGACTTAACTTTCCCTTCTTTCCAAAGCGTATCTTTTCTTTCCAGTGAGATACCTTTAGAAATACATACGAACCTACTTCAAACTCCCTATTTTCTTGATGCGAATCTGTAAATTTCTTCTGTCTGTCTTGAGCTGCTAAGAGACGCATTTGAATCAACTTCACTATATCCGCTGTTTGCTGCACCAATTCTGGTCCTTGCATTCGGCGTTCTCCTACTTCATCCTAATATAATAGTGTTCTGCACTTCCTCCCATATAAAGCTTCGTAAGGCGGCAAACCTATGCTTGCATGATAACTATTGTTATACGCAAACTCTACTAATGGTAGATGATCATCCCAACTACCCTTGAAATCCATGACACAAGAACTTAACATATCTTCCAACGTCTGAATTGTTCTCTCGCTATGTCCATTAGTTTGTGGATGATACGCCGTACTCAGCTTCAACTGCATTCCCAACTGCTCTTGTAGACTCTTCCAAAAGTTTGATGTAAATCGTGGATCACGATCTAACACAATCGATACTGGTGCTCCATGTCTGGAAATTATTTCCTTAACATAAATTCTAGCTAACTGGTCTAAGTTATATTTGACCCTAATTGGCAAAAAGTGAGCCGACTTCGTTTACCGGTCCATTATCACCCAAATCGCATCATACCCTTTCGTTATATTTGGAAATCCCACCACAAAATCCATCGTGATATTCTCCCATTCCACTCTGGAATTTCCAATGACTGTAACAAGACAATTGGTCGTTGATGTTTGGCCTTAACGTTCTGACAAGTCAAGCACCTAATCACATACTCAGCTATTTCTCTCTTCATGTTCGGCCACTAAAAATTCAGTCGAAGGTCTTGATACATCTTAGTACTACCAGGATGAATTGAAAACCTCGAGTTGTGAGCCTCTTGTAATACCTGCTCCTTTAGTTTCGTATAATTCGGAACCCAAATTCTTCCTTTAAATCATAATAATCCCTCATTATCAAGACTGTACTTAGTATCTTTTTTATTGGCTAGCAGCTCCTTTATCCAGTCACACTCATCAGTTTTGAGTTGCACCTCCTTAACTCTCTCTACAATGGTAGATTGAATCTCTATCGTAAACAACATCTGCTCTGATTCTCTTGGCAACTTCACTTCTATTTCCATCCTAGCCATCTCTTATATTAACTCAGTTTGAGCCGTTAACATAGACAACTTCTCCCGACCCTTCCTACTTAAGGAGTCGGCAACTACATTGGCTTTTCCAGGGTGATACAAGATTTCACAGTCATAATCCTTTATCAACTCTAGCCATCGCCTTTGTCTCATATTCAACTCCTTTTGTGTGAAGATATATTTTAGACTCTTGTGGTCCGTGTATATCTCACATTTTTCTCCGTCAAGATAATGTCTCTATATCTTTAAGGCAAAAACTACTATGGCTAGTTCGAGATCATGACTAGGATAAACTTTCTCATATTCCTTCAACTGCCTAGATGCATACGCAATGACCTTGCCATGCTGCATGAGCACGCAACCAAGTCCTCTATGCGAAGCATCGCTATAAACTACAAAATTTCCTGTGTCATCGGGTAATGACAAAACATGCGCTTCACTCAACCTCTTCTTTAGTTCTTGAAAGTTGTCCTCGCATTTGTCCGTCCACACGTATTTCACCGACTTCCTTATTAAATTAGTCAATGGAGAAGATATCTTTGAAAAATCCTGGATGAATCTCTGATAATAACCCGCTAACTCAAGGAAACTCCGTACCTCAGTCGGCGTTTTCGATTGTTCCCAATTCATCACGGCTTCCACCTTCGCTGGATCTACCGAAATCCCCTCGTGGTCAATGATATGACCTAAAAACTGTACCTTTTCCAACCAAAATTCAAACTTAGTGAACTTCGCATACAACTTCTCCTTCCTTAGTGTCTCCAACACTAATCTTAGGTGCTCAGCATGATCTTCTGGTGTCTTAGAATAGACTAGAATAACATCGATAAAGACCACGAAGAACTTGTCCAAATATTGTTTGAACACTCTGTTCATCATTTCCATAAATGCAGCTCGTGCATTAGTCAACCCAAATGACATCACTAGAAACTCGTAATGACCATAACGAGTCCTGAATGTTATCTTTGGTACATCCTCATTTCTAACCTTCAACTGGTGATACCCCATTCTTAAATCTATTTTAGAAAAATACTTAGCCCATTTCAACTGATCAAAAAGATCATCGATCATGGGCAATGGGTATTTATTGTTTATCATCAACTTGTTCAACTCTCTATAGTCGATACAAAGTCTTAACGATCAGTCCTTCTTCTTGACAAACAGTACCGGTGCTCCCCGCGGTGAAACACTCGGTTGAATGTACTTCATATCCAACAGTTCTTGTAACTGCACCATCAAGTTCTTCATCTCCACTGGCGCCATATGTTACGGTGCCCTGGAAACTGGTGTCGCTCCTGGCACGATGTCTATTGCAAACTCGATCTCCCTATCCAGTGGAAGACCCGGTAATTCACTCAGAAATACATCGGCAAATTCTCTAACTATAGGTATTTGTTCCATGGTAGCTACCACTCTCTGGGTATCAACAACATGACATAGGTAACCTACATATCCCTTCCTCAATAATTTCCTAGTTTGTTTCATGGTTAAAAAACACGAACGTCCCTGCGATCTATTCCCGTAAAATACTACCTGTGGTTGTTTTAACGTTCTAAGGTTCAGACATTTCTTCTGACAATCTATAATTGCCCCATGGTAAACTAACCAATCCATTCTGAGAATTACATCGAATTCTCCTAACTTTATCGGTATCAAATCTACCGATAATTTACAACCTTGTATATTTACACAACAACTCCTATGAACATCTTTAACAGGAATTATTTCTTCGTTTGCTACCTTAATATTTAAAGGTATAGGCAACTTTTCGGGAAGTAATGCTAATCGTCTAGCAAAATCACATGTTATAAATGAACAAGTAGCACCCAAATCAAACAGCACATAAGCATTTATGTCGTTGATCGAAATAATACCTGCGACGACGTCCCCTGATGCAACTGTATCTTGGACTATCATGTTAAAGGTATGGCCCATCGGCCTATCCGACTGCACTGGACTACAAATAGCTAACTTACTGCTATTAGTGCCCCTATTCCCGTCCGTCCCCTTCTTCGGGCAGTTCTTTACCATGTGGTCAATTGACCCACACACAAAGCATCCATGGTTCTTCTTCGGACTTAGACAATTAGGTGAGATGTGCCCTTCCTATCCAGAATTGTAGCATACGGCCTTCCCCTTGAGACAGACTACTAAGTGAGTCTTCCCACAGGTCTTGCAGGCCTCCATCCTCCTCTTTGGGTCCCCTTGCTTTACTCTGGTATTCCTAGAGCTGAACTCTTTCCTCTTCTGTCCCTCGCCACTTCCACTGGCTCCTTCTATTTTCACTCCCCCATCCACTTTCCCCTTGTTCTTCTTATCCTTGTGGTATTGGCCCAGAGCCTCACTACCACCTTCGGCGATTATTGCCTTCTCTAAAATGGTCCGAAATGATGTACTCTAGAACATAGAAATACGGTTATAAAGCCAGGGTTTCAAGCCCTACTCAAACCATCGAGCTTTCCTAACCTCAGTGTCCACTTGGTGTGGAGCGAACCTTGCCAGTTCATTAAACTTGGTGGCGTATTGGGGAACCTTCATGTCCCCTTGTTTCAACTCGAGAAACCACATCTCCATCCTTCCCTGCATGCTCGTGGGAAAGTAGTTCTCGAAGAATATCTCCTTGAACCTCACCCACGTTAGATTCTCTATCCCGGCCCTAGTCTGATTGGCTTCCCACCAAAAGTTGGCCTCTCCCTTCATCATATAGGTTGCAAAGGCAACCTTCTAGGCCTCGTCGACATTTACTATCATAAATGTCTTCTCTATTTCTTTCACCCATGTTTGGGCTTCAATAGGGTTCGTAGTTCCTTTGAACTCTGGCGGACCCACACTCTTAAAATCTGTAAAGGTAGTAGCTCGTGCTACTCCCGGATTTACGGGGATATTAGCCCCATTTCTATTAAATGCGGTTATTAAAAGATTAACAAACTCCTGCATAGGGTTAATCAGACCTCCCTCTAGTTGATTTACATTAGCTCCTTGGTTACGTTGTACTCTTCTCGGCGGCATTTTGCTGAAATAATAAACAACACATTTCGTTATTATTCCTTTCTTTATTATTTAGTTATTATTCGATATGAAATAATAACTTCAACATCCATTGCTCATTGTGTTCCATAAAAAGGCTTATATTCATTCATTCATTGTAGTATAATACTACATCGTTTACAATACATAGCCTAAGCTGATTACATTACTTTTCCGCTATTGCTTTCCAAAAATTGGGATTTACAAAAGACTACCCTTTGTTATACAAAAGAGGGTATTAAATCACTACTGGATATAAAATATTTACATACCTACACTACTCTATCTACTACTAGATCACATCTGCCTCAAGGCATTATCAAAATCTGTTTTGGCAAGACCAGCAATAATATCACGGTGATGATATCTATGCAGTCTCCTCCTACCTCTATAGGATAACTACTACTACTCTTTGAAATCAGTGTGAGAACTCCTATGAATATAGGACATTCTCCCTAACTTCTGTTGTTTGGTCTTTAGCTCCTCTTTGAGCTCAAAAACCTCATGTTTCAGCTCATGGACTTTGTCCTTGGCCAAAATCCTCTCGTTATGCTCCTGTTCACACATGGACTCCACATCGGTCTTGTCCTCTATGACAGCTTCGAGCTCTACCTTCAACTCTTAACCTCCTGACAGTAATGGATATTTCTATCCAACACTAACACAAACAATGACATCATTGACTCCCCAGGAGCCATCTCTGTTGTTATAGCTACCGGGTTGAAAGACACTACCTCCACCTCCTCTTCTATCATGTCGTCGAACATGGACATGAGATAGGGATCATCTAAGTCTCCAGACTCAATGACAACAATCTCTAGTTCTTCTCCTATGGGATTCGGTATAACCTCTATTTGGTTAACTGAATCTTCACTAACTACTTATACACTTAACTGCATTCCATTTACTCTTGACATCTACACAAAACAATTAAGTTGATTAGTACACATCAGTAGAATAATAAAAACACATATCATAATCATAATGCATTTTTATAGGGTTATTTTCTTCTTTTACTTCTTTGACTTCTCTTAAGGTTATGACTTAAGATTTTTAATTCCCCGCCCCCCTTAAGTTTTATAACCTAATGCTTTGATACCAACCTGTGACGCCCCCAAATTTGGGTATCTTCCCACCCAACAGATGGTGCTACACGGTACTACCATTAACACATACCTTCAATTGAAAAGTCTCAAAGAAACGAATATGTCTTCTATATATTCAAAATAATATTATTATTCCCCCAGGTTCTTTATAACCATTACACTTGTTCTTATCATAATATCAAATATATTACAATCATTCACCCTATACTATTACATAAGTAATCTATGGGTTCGTCTTCGCCTTGCCCTTATCCTTGCCGAAGCATTCGATCCGTTCGACCTTAGCTGTGTTCATATGGTTCAAGCAAGAGTGAGCATGACTAGCTCAGCAAGTACAACAATTCTAATAAATAACATGCTTGAATCATATATCTTCAATAACTGAACAATTGTTATGAAATATTATCGATAATTCAAAATTGCACTTCTTTTCCTTCAAAACGTTTTACAACAAAAATATTCAGTAAAACATCAATTTTGGTCCAAGACCTTGAGCATTTCATAAGTTCTTTTGAAAAGGACATCCCAACACTAAGTCTGTAAGTCTGACATTTCTTACAAGCACGTCTAGGTGATCAACCTATAGTACTCTATGTTGATCAACACTACATTCATTAAACATGTGTACGTTTAAGTTGTGGCAACCTCACGTGCCTATCATTTGACGACAAAACATTTTTAGCATACTCAGTCTTTGTTTGAAAACCACACCAATATAACTTGGTAAACATTAACCATGCTTGATAGAAACATAATATAAGTCTAGCCAAAAGAGTTGGCTTTGACGTCATCATACCATACTTCATACGTAAAAATACATGAATTACAAAGCTTGTCCAGATTGAACTGAAACAAGGGTTAGAATACTTGCCTTTAGCGTCTGATACAGTTATAACACGTTCACGTTAAGTATTTAAGTCTCAACAGTAAATGATAATATCACATAACACGTTAGGTCATGAATGAACATACATGATTCCTAATGAACCTTACCCTTCTTCTCAATCTAATTATGACTTAGATTTGTTATTATTGGTTCCGACTTTTTCTGATATAGTTCAAATAGTTCTTACGTTCACGTTCAATTCATTATCATTACCATTAGTCATCATACCCTAAGGTTAACAATATCGTATAATGTTAAAATTAATCTTTACTTCTTTGATAAACTGTTACCATTCTTCCTCTACTTGTAAACCTTCCTTACTATGCCTCTCTTAAGTTTGGCATTTGCGGCGCCAGCCTTCTCCTTGTATAACTTGCATACATTGCAACGCGTGTTTCCGATGGTGATGGTGGTCCGTCGATAATGATGACCACATATAACACATTGGGCCACGTAGTGGCGTGACTCTGCAGAAGGTTGTGACACTGTGCTCGGCACTGCAGCGCCAACTCTGTGCCTCAGATAGCTTTGACAGATTTTCAACTTTGCAAAATTCCCGGACGCATAACCTCTTCGTTATAAGTCTGAATTGGCTCGTTCAAAAGCCTACAGTTAACAAATTACATACTATATGCGTTCATGCAAGAATTTTATCTATTTGACTTCGTTTGCTAAAAATTCACCTATTAGTTCATTTTTAATAAAAAAACAGTAAACGTTCGTGAACGTTCAATGCTCGTTTCTTCGTTCTAAGTCGGAATCTGGTCATTTTCGAGTCCACAACTCTATAATGCCAAATATGACTTGTCTCCATTGAAAACCAACATTTTCGAGTTCAAACCCAAAATTCGACTTCTATTCCGAGAATTTCACAAATTCGACGATTATCATCCAATCGTGTGAATCCCGGCAAAACTTCGTTGCTAACGATTTGATCATTGTTCTAAATGGATTCTAACCATCATATGAACATTTCAAACTACATATTACAATAACTTATTTTTAAGTTAGGTTTTGACTTATTCTTCATAAGTTCATGACTAAATAACTTATAAACTACAAATTTTCATTCCTTATGACTTATTATAGATTTAAGTCCTTTAATCAACATTCTCACATCTTATCAAACATACTAACTTCATAAGGTAAACATATGACAAGTTCATCATAAGTTAATAACGTATTTAGGTTCAAGTTACTTTTTCATGACTTATTCGTCTTAAGTCCATTGCTTATTCAATTCTTACATGTTCTTAGCATATATTCTTATTAGACTACACTTCTCCTATCACCCTACAATGATAGAGATGGAAAATTATTAGACAAGAGCTTTACCCTTGATGAACTACTCTTCTTCTTCTTTGAAAATCTAACAAAGGATGTTTGTCTTAAAAGTGCTTATTCTCTCTAACCAATAAGTTGCTTTGTATTGGAAGTTGTTGGTGTTTTGAACAAGTGATAAATGACTAGCAATCTCCTTCTATTTATAGGAAAGCCAAAGTGAGGGCATTATGGACATTAGAATATCCCACCTCCTTAACTAAGCTCCTTACTATTCATTTGCTTAACAATTAAGTATACTTGCTAGCCACACTAATTACTTGTACAACACAGAACACATCCAATGTTTTGCCATCACATAAAGTACTTTGTCACCAAGATAACCCATATTAACCTTGGTTGCTCCATGGATCAAGCCTAACCCATTGGATCATTAATTGGGCTTACATTAAGTTACTTTGGGCTTTTGATTAATAAACACTTAGGTATGTACATCCAATTCATATTGGACTCCACCAATTTGTTAACAATCCTACAAGTCTCACTTAATTGGCTAAAAGCCTTATTATATATACTATACGTATAATCCTCATATTCTAACTCATATATTAATTTGTAATATATGTTATTCCATTCTTCATACATACACGTATAATACTTCATATTATACTTGTATTCAATACCTCGTACAATACTTAAGTATCATACGATCAATACACTCTCTTCTTATCGCTTAATATTTCTAACATTCTCTAATTAAGTCCGCATGTGATATATTGCGTTTTCCATACTTAGATTATTAATACATAATCCATCTCACCTTGATATTATAATGTTATGTATTTCTCAGAAGTTCAAAAATAATTCCCGAGCGGAAATCGATGAATAGTGTTTTTCAGAAAATTTCTTGAAAAACTTTTATTTTCGTCTTGGAAATTCAAACACTTTTAATTCATTCATATAGTTAAAATACTATGACGTTCCAGCATTTCTAGGTTATAGAAAGACATTCATCTTACTAACACATAATAATAACAAATATTATTATATTCATTATTTAAAGTATTTACAAAAGGTTCAATTTTCTGGGGCGTTACAAAATATGCTTTTTAGCTAAAGCATCTGAAGAAATGAGCTGGTTATGGCATAAAAGACTATCTCATCTCAACTTCAAAAGCATGTCTAAACTGGTCTCCAAGGATCTAGTAGAAGGCTTACCCAAGTTCAGGTTCGTCAAGGAAAGGCCATGCAATACCTGTCAGCTTGGAAAGCAGACTAGAAGCTAATTTAAGAGCAAAACTGTCAACTCAATTGACAAACCCCTGCAGCTGCTTTACATGAATCTATTTGGGCCAATTCCAACAACAAGCCTTGGAGGGAAGAGATACTCACTGGTCATAGTGGATGACTATACCAAATTCACATGGGTGATCTTTCTAAACTCAAAAGATGAAACGAGCTCCCAACTTATCAAGATGTTCAGACTAGTGATGAACGAGAAAGGGGAGAAAATCATGGCTATAAGGAGTGATCATGGCAAAGAATTTTACTTCTCTGAGATGGACCATTTCTGTACCGATAATGGCATCAGTCACAACTTCTCAGCTCCACGAAGTCCTCAACAAAATGGAGTAGCTGAGAGAAAGAACAGAACATTGATAGAGGCTGGAAGATCACTACTAGCAGCAGCCTATTTTCATTTGCCTGAATACTTTTGGGTAGAAGCTATCAACATTGCATGCTATACTTAGAACAGATCGCTGGTACACTCTACGATAAAGAAAACTCCCTACGAACTGTGGAAATGAAGAAAGCCAAATGTCAGATACTTCCATGTATTTGGTTGTGCGTGCTAGATTCTCAATAATGGGAAGCTGTATCTGACAAAGTTTCAACCCAAGTCTGACGAAGGAATCTTTCTCGGATATGCCACAGACAGTAAGGCTTATAGAGTGTTTACTAAGAAAACGTTAATTGTTGAAGTCTCAATCCACATCATCTTCGATGAAACAAACTTGGACAAAACAATGTCTAAAGACACTACGAACGATAATTCAGACGAGGTCGTCGAGCTCAACACCACAATTGTAGTCCCAGAAAATTAAATCATCGAGCAAGAAGAGGAGATCGTAGAGAGAACTACGCAAGACAACGAACCTCCACATCAAGAAGCAGAAATTGATCTTGAAGGTCTCAGACAAGAAGGCATCAAGACAGATGTTCCAACAGGAAATAGATGGGAAAAAGATTACACTCAAGACTTAATCATTGGAGATCCAAATGCAAGGGTCAAAACAAGAGCGGCCACTATAAACGAGTGTTTCTATCTAAGCTTTTTGTCATAAATGGAACCGAAGAAAATAGAAGAAGCAATGGAAAACTCCAGTTGGATTGAAGCTATGCAAGAAGAACTGAATCAATTTGAAAGAAGCAAAGTGTGGAGATTAGTTCCAAGACCAAGAAACCATCCAGTCATTGGCACCAAGTGGGTCTTCAGAAACAAGCTGGATGAAGATGGAGTAATAACTAGGAATAAGGCAAGACTAGTGGCCAAAGGCTACTCTCAAGAAGAAGGCATTGACTATGATGAGACCTTTACACCTGTTGCCAGATTAGAAGCCATCAGAATATTTCTTGCCTTTGCTGCTCACATGAAATTCAAAGTCTTCCAAATGGATGTCAAAAGTGCATTCCTAGATGGTGAGCTTCAAGAAGAAGTATATGTGAAACAACCTCCAGGTTTCATCAATCCAACTCTCTCTAATTATGTCTATAGATTAGACAAAGCCTTATATGGTCTTAAGCAAGCTCCTAGAGCATGGTATGAAAAACTAACTAACTTTCTTATTGAAAAAGGATTCACTAGAGGTAGAGTACATACCACATTATTCCTTAGAAAGCATAAAGCCAAAGTCTTATTAGTTCAAACATATGTTGATGACATTATCTTTGGCTCTACTGATGAAAATTGTGCAAGAGATTTGCCAAGCTTATGTAGAGCAAGTTCGAAATGAGCATGATGGGTGAGCTGAACTTCTTTCTTAGATTAAAAGTAAAACAGACTGATGAAGGAATCTTCATAAACCAAGCCAAGTACATAAAAGACTTACTTAAAAAGTATAGCATGGAATCAGCCTCTCCCATGAATACCCCAATTGCTCCAGCAACTAAACTTGACAAAGATGAAAAAAGTAAAAGTATTGATATAACTCAATACAGAGGTATGATAGGATCTCTTCTATATCTACTAACAAATATCTACATCAATAGCAGAAGCTGAATACATTGCTGCTGGCAGTTGTTGTGCTCAAATCTTATGGATGAAAAATCAGCTAGCAGATTATGGGTTTGATTTCAAATATATACCTGTTCATTCTGATAACATAAATGCCATAGAAATAACACACAATCCTTTCATGCATTCTAGGACTAAACATATAGAAATAAGATATCATTTTATTAGGGATCATGTTCAAAATGGAACCATATCATTACAATACATCCCTACTGAAAATCAACTTGTTGATGTCTTTACAAAGCCTTTAGATGAATCAAGATTTAATAAATTAATAAGTGAGTTAGGCATGCTAAATTTACAACCATAAAATATATGCTCTAGTTTGTGCTAACCATGCAGATATAAAGGTTATGGCCAAATTGTAGACATGACCAAAGAAAGTACACGATTGTAGAGCTCCATCAATAGAACAAAGAAGCATTCTGTGATGACAGAGTTCCAACTAATCAAAGAAATCTCTCTATTAAGCGCCTCAGGAACAAACCTAACCCTTACTGCACTCTAAGAGGTTAGCCCCTCCTGAGCTACCTTAATTCGAGAGATATGCCAAGTCAAAAGTTCATCACAAAAACTAGGGCTGACAACGTTCGTAGAGCAGATTCAGAAGTGAACTCAATGATCGTAGTGTTACCTTGATGATCATAGTTCTCTCAAAGAATATGCTAGCTCAGAAGGAGCCAAGGGCAAATCAGTATTTTACACTTGAGTTAAAATCATGGAGCCATGCAGAACTTGACACATGACCCACTAAGCAAATTGAGAGGAGGGAAGCTGCAAGTACAGTTTGAAAATATCTTTTTGAAATCAGAAGTTCAAATAGCTTATTCCTCTCTCTACCAGCAGAAACCCTAGCTTTCAAAATTGTTCAACCATCCTCAGTGCAAAGAAATCAATGGCGGCTTCAAATGTCATCACTAGTCACCGACTCTGCTTTGATGAGTTCAAGACAGCTAACCCCAAATTTCACAAAATTTTATCTCTGATAAAGAGAGCTGGTCTTGAAGAAGCTCTGGGCACCAGCACATAGATCTACGCAAAGTTAATAAAAGAATTTTATAGCAATGGAGTTTTTGAAAATGACACCATCACCACAAAAGTCAGGGAAGTACAAATCAAACTCAAGGCTAAAGACATAAATTCGGCCCTAGGTTTCAAGTCAAAAGGACTCCTTACGATATAGGGCATCGACTTCCATGAAGGACTGAAGAGGATGCATCACAAAAAGAATGAGACTATCAAGGGGTACAAGAAGAAGGAATTTTCCCAAAAAATATGAGTTTTTGGCTGACATTGTTGGAAAGTGCATATGTTGCAAAAACTCTGGCCATGACTCTGTGAATGAAGTACAACTAAAACTCATGACAACAATCTGCTATGGGATCCAACTCAACTTTGGAGCCCTACTCATAGATTGGTCTTGGAAGTGGATTCTCAATTCAAAGAAATCAAAGAGCTCTGGTAAGATGCTCTACGGGCGGTTTATAAGCATCATCTTGTAGTCAGCACTAGGTGATAAAATTAGAGATAATGAAGGAGAATCCATTAATCCCAACAGGAGGATGACACAGCAGCTGTTTGAAAATTAAAAAAAGAAATCTAACTAGAAATGTCAGAATGGTATCTGAGTCCAGTGGAAGAACTGGTGATGCAAGGGAGACTAAAATACCAGGAAATATGTTCGTTATAAAGGAGACTGAAGAAGAAGAAGAAGAAGAAATCAACAAGGAAGAACCCATAGTTTTAATCAAAAAAAAGAAAGGGTAAAAGAAAAATGAATGCTCAAATGGCAGAAGAGCCCCAAGGCTCGACTACTGAGGCACTATAATATCCAAGAATTTCCACGTGTTATTAAAATATATTAATGGAAATAATATTTTTGTGAATATAAGTGTTATTATTTTTTGAGTCGATTAATTCAATTGATTTGTATTAGATCAATGTGTATTAAGAAATGTGAAGTGACAATGGGATTTGTGAAATGCCTTGTGTGGCATAATGCGAAACGAGAAAATTCACTAAGCGAGTTAAGCCGAGAATCTAAAAGATTAATCGTGTTGATTATGTGATTTCATATGTGTAATCATTACGCTCGTAGACTTGTAGTAACACTTTTGTGGACATCAACTCATGTCGTATAAAATGAGTTTAGCGATGAAAATTGGCACGGGCTAAAGCTAAACCAGTCTTGGCACTATCAGGAGATACTGCATTTGCTTGTCGTCAAAGAAAGATATAAATTAGCACATTACGCCCGATTAGTCGATTGGAGAAAAATTAATTCTTCTACTTTAGAAATAAAATAGAACAATTATGTGATGTGTGTGACATTAATAAATCATGTAATAAAGTGCGCAATTAAGTAATATTAATTGTTAATTGTTATATTAATTAATTGTTAATGGTTGTGGTAGAATGTTGATCTATTGATAATATGTGATTGCAATATATCTATAGATAGAATAAGAATTATATAAATTAAAGGTTATGGAGATCTATAAATACATTAATCAAGGAAGGGGATAATTTATTTATTTGACATAAAATAAATAAGTAAGTTATTATTATGATAAGGATGACATTGATTATCATGGGCATGTGAGCAATAATTAAAAATATAACTATGTTATATAATGTGGTGTGACATTTATGTGACTATATATTAAGCCTTATAACACTATATTGTATGAGGCAATGTGATTAAACATATTGGAACTATATGTTATAAATACATTATAAAGTATCTATGTTACAATATGTATGTGGGTATATATTAAAATAATATACCATGAGCATTTTGTAAACTATTATTTTAATAAAATGTACCAGTGTGATAAAATGTACATAGATTATATAATGTGAGTATATATATTTAATCCCTAAATTTCCTAATATGGTAACAATTGTACCTTAAAATTTCATTATGGGAATTAAATAAACCAAACCAAGCCTAGATAGCATGAAATGCTGGGATTTTCTCTATTGTCCCATAATTAGTGTCACCAAGTACAATGAACAGTACTTGAAGCTAAAACACGTATTCTCCAAAAAGGATAAAATCCTAGGTGATCATTACTAAGCTAAGTGGCTGGTAAGGATTCTTAAAGTACTCTTCATGAACCTATGTGTTCTTCCATTGCACCATAGACTCTAAGATTGTGTAAAGCCAATTACTAGTTCATATCTCTTCTATAAATACAAGCTTAGTTTTTGTCTGGTAATTCTAAGTGTAGAGTATAAGCTGTTGAGCTATTTTAGAAGCATACTCAGAGTATAGGAAGTTCAATTCAAGCTCAAGAAGGTATGAGTTCTAACTATGCTCTTGAAATGGGTTTTATTTAATTCTTGAAATTTCTTGAATTTATTTGTTAATTGATATGAATAATCATGTTATAAGGTGTTTAAGAAATTTATTAGCATGTATAAACACTTTAGTAAAGGTTTGAAGCATGCTTGAATCGATGGAAACCAAGTTGGTAGTTACTCTGCAAAACAAGGTAACCTTACTACTTCTGAACCCGACCTGGCGCAGCTGCGCCCTAGTTATACTAGGGTGCAATGCAACTGCGCCGTACCTCAGAACTAGTTGCTAGTTTTGTTCATGCTACATGTTAAGAACTTGATGTTATGAATTAATTAATTATCTAAAAATAGGTATAACATGAGGTATAAGGTGTTCGTATATAGTATGAAGTGTTCAACATGATTTGGTAGAAGATCTTTAACAAAGACTTTAAGTTTTGAAAATGAACTTTATTAAAATTCATGATCTGTAGATTTTGAGCTTAGTAGTGTATATGCATGACTGATCTCACACATAAAGGAGCATGATGCATGATTTTTAGTTCCTTTGTTCATGTCTACCTTCTTAGGCTTTGTGTTAAGAAAAGATTTTCAAGAAAAAGCTTAGTATAGTGAACTAATATGCATGACCACTACATGATGTATACTCTAACTTTGCAAGCATGTTAGTATGACTTAGAAATGCATGAATAAACCTTTAGCTTGTGTTTATATGATTAATAAGGAAGCATGAATATGTTGAACAAATTAGTACACTTTACAAATGAAAATATGACCTTTGAATGTGAATATTGTCAAACTACCTTGAGATTTAGAAACTAATAATTGTGATCGTGTTTGATGATGCTCTTAGACTCACTCATGTACCATAAATGTATATACACCATGCTTGTGTATCATATTTCAAATAAAGCATGAACGAAGCATATTTTCAACTAAAGCGGTGTTAGTTTCATATATGCGTTATGAATACTCACAAGCATGCCTAATATGAGTTTTGTAACTATCTTATATGTTTAGAGAGCAAGCATGATAGACTTTGTGGTTTCATAACCTTGAATGACCTTAAATTGTTGAAATAATCAATTTAGAATTCTATTATGAAAGTTTATTGACTTAAGGAGCATGAGAATGCCTTTAACATGACAAAATATATTATGTGTGATTGTGTGTTCAAACCGGACAAAAACCACAAGGCAACAGCTAAGTCTTGGTTTGGCCAAAGGACGGTGCAGCTACACCGGTTCTAAGCTTAGCCATGGTGCAGCTACGCCAGTCTGGAATCTGAGATTCTACATTTTGATTTTTGGGACAGTAACTTGTGTGATTCCTATGTTACTAAAAGTTGTTTAAAACCTACTGATGCATATGTATATGAGGACTAAGTAATAAGTTAGTGTTTCCTTTATATAGTGAAAGTTCATGGGTGAAAAGACATTAAACTTGGGCATTCTTGATTTGCTTATGAAGTAACTAAGTATTTGATTTATGATGAATTTAATATCTGATTTTTATACCATATGTGCATACTTGAATCATGTCAAGCTTGATTAAAGACTGCGTTAGCTAATGAACATCTTGAACTTATAATACGCTATAAATAAGATTCGAAAGTGTTGATTTATTAACGTGGATAAACTACGCTTAAGGCAAGTTCCCTAAACTTATTCCAATTATTATTGAGCTTCACTCTTTGATTGTGCAAGTTCTCTAACCTTACTCAAATTTATATTGAGCAAGTATCTGAACCTTATGTCTTTGAATGCAAGTTATAATACTTTCTCGTTCAATTGAACAAGTATGTTTAAACTCTTGTGAAAGCTATTATTCAAATGGAACTCGGTATTGTTTTCGAATATTATGAAAGAGTCGATGCCATTTGATTCGGCTAAACTACATGCATGTTTATAAAACTGTCCAAACCAATTGATTGGTGCGAAAATTATAAAAACTGAGTTGAACAACCCTTATGGTAAGGGGAGTGTATGTTGTTGGAAACCCCAACACAGGAATGGTTTATTATTGTGGTGTTACACATAACTTAAAGTATTGTAAACTGATCATCTATAGTACTTGATTTTGTTGGGTTATCAGTTTAATATTGGTAACTCTAGTGGGTGTTCTATAGTCGTTAGTGGCTACCCAGTATAAATTATTTATCCAGTTGGATACATTGATAGTCGTTGAATTCATATACATTTGTTGATTTATATTGAATTATCGTTCTTATTCCAAGAATTGTTGATACTCACTATTCATGATATTATTCTGAAATTCTGAACTATCTTAGAGATGATACTTCGATATTTCAAACTCGTGTTATGAAACTCTTTACCCTTGTTGTATATTACTTACTGGGCAATTTGTGTTCATCCTTGCTTATTTAAAACCTTTCAGTTAAGGAGGAACAGGGAGGTGACTCTGGAACAGACAAGGGCTAGGGCAAGGCTATCGACTAACTTGTCCCTTTTATGTTTAAGACTAATATATTGTACTAAGACTAATTTCAGACCATGTTTAAACTTAAGTAGGATTATGTAATAGGTCTTTATTCGATACTATTATGTAATCTATTAAGTACTGTAGGTTGCGTGACTTGGGGGAATAATTATAATAAATCATTGTATATTATTCTAAATTAGATTTTCCATTGTGAATGTATGATTTTAGTTAATATGGTTTTACCATGAGAACGTGATGAACCAAGTTCGAGTGACCAAGTGGATGTCCGAATTTGGGGGTGTCACATGCACCTCAAGAGAGTTCAGGCAATCAAACTCTGAAGAAATTGAAAAGAAAAGAACAGCAATTCGAGGAAGAAGAAGACAGAGCTACCATTTCTCAGCTGCTTAAGAAAGGAAAGAGGAGTCACAATTCTAAGAAGACCTCTTTCTCTTCAATCGTAGAGTCTCTACCGATCGTGGAATCTATATTGAACACCACCCCAAGAAGATACTACTACTTGACTTCTCAAACTGATCAACCTTTCTTTCAGAAATGTCAAGAAGACGATGTCGAGGATGTGGCTCAGCCTAGTAAGTCAAAAAGAAAACTTGTCAAGAAATACATTCTTGTCCATGAAAAAGTATTAAAGGAGGAAGATAAAAGGATAGCTGCTGAGAAGGGACTACTCGAAGCTAGTAAGGAGAATACAACTCAAGTTGAGGGGGAGCTTCCTTATTTCTTACACTAGAGAATGCTCCAGCTGAGGGGGAGAAGCTTGAAATTCAAATGGATGATCAAGTTGAGGGGGAGCCTCACGAAGTCCCTATGTTAGATAAAGCTACAGCTGAGGAGGAATTTCCAAGAGATCATCATGAATCTTCCTCAGTCCCTCAAGAGATTCCAATTTCAGAAATTGTAGAAATGGAAAGGGTTAAAGCTATGGAGGATGAAAGAGCAGAAGATCAAAAAAATTAAGTGGAGATAATTGATGTGGTGGGAATTTCAAATGAAGACAGAGAAGAAGACGAGGATGACGAAGTTGAAATCATTGTTGTGGGTTGTGATGGACATAGGAGAGCTAACTACAATCAACTGTTCTCCTATCTACCTATGATGCCATTTCACAGAGCCCATATCCTCAACTCTTGGGATCACATGTTTTGGACCTTCAAAGCCTATCCAGCAATTTCGGTGCTAGCTCATGGATTCCCAGGCAAAATTAACTTTGCCCAAAAACTGATTACCAACAGCCCCTCTTCAGAACATGGGCATGAGGTGCAAACTATTCCTATCTCATTTAGGGTAAATCACTGTCCATCATCATTTTTCAATCAATTCTATGAATCACCAAGGTGGTTGGAAGTGATACTTCATCCACTCAATCAATTTCCCGTTATAGAATCCCAACATTCGGTAACTGATGAACCAAATGTGCCAAACTTTGTGTTGATCCAATCTCCTATCACCTCTCCCTCTACGATTATTGAGCCACATCCAATCGTAGAGTCACCTGTTAAGATCGTAGACTCAATCCCTTTTGAAGCTCAACCTCACACACCTGCCCCTCCATTAGACATACCATCTTCCTTAACCAACGAATATTTCAGTCTTGATCTTGCTCTCTACCAAATGCAAGGTCAACATTCAAGAGCCTCTCCTCCAAATAATCTGCAACTTCTTGAGCTTATATCTGATCTCCCTAGCAAAACGGAGTTGTTAGAAGCAACTAAGAAAGTACCAAGGACATATAAGAAGATCTTGAAGTTCACTCCGAACTAGTTCATATAAGACTGACTCATTTGATTGATGCTGCCAATACTCTCCCAAACAATCTAAGTTCTGAACTGACAAAGAAGCTTAGGGAGATAATAAAAGAAATGATTCAGAGTATCAATGAAAGGGATCAAATCCACTTTCTAGCTGCCAAAAAGCATAGGGATGTTGTTCTTATTTTACAAAATACTCAAGAATCCCAAAATCAACTTCTGATGGAAAATTTCACGAGTCTAAAGACCCAAACAAAAGAATTCCAAGCATTCTCCATGGGTCAAATAAAACAAATAGAAAATGTCTTGGACATTCTGTAAAGGAGAGAAGCTTGTACTGACTCTCTAATCCAGGAAAATCGTGCAGATGTAGTTCAATCCAAGACTCACCTCCATGAACTCGTACAAGGCATGACTCGCCTATCTGAAGATATTTGAACCCTTGAAGCTGACATTAAGGGGGAGAATAAAGGGGAAGGAGACAAAGGAACAAGTAAAGGAGTCATAGGCAATATTACTGTTTTCTCAAGAAGTACTCCTACAAGTCAGTCTCGCCATCAGACTCCACGACCTGAACAAAAGCAAATTCTCTTGGCACAACCAATAAGGAGTCAAAGGCTTTCTCTCAGCTCACAAGAGGTGACCACCACAGGCCTAAGAATGCCAATAGGAGATCCTGCATTCATGAATAGGCACGAGCATTCGCCAAGGCTAAGTCAGAGTGAGATGGAAGATATAGCATGGAGAGATGAAGTCAGCAGGAGAAGAAGAGCTCAAGGATATGCAAATCCTCCAAGGAACAAAAGGTAGAAGAAATAGAGATAAGTTGAAACTCATTTCTTATTGATGTAAATAAGCTTAATTGTAATATCTATCTATACAAATATCAATAAATTCATGCTTATTCTCTAGAGGTTTCAGCTGTTCACTGAAACACTAAGTCATATTTACTCTCTAGTAACTGCATCTAGAAATTAATAATCATGATACAAATCTCCTTGGTTATGTCAACATCAAATAGGGGGAGATTGTTAGAAGATTGCATATTTAAAATTTGCTGTTGAAAGTTAATATTCATGATTATATGTAAAGTCCTTCAAAGGAACACATGTATAAGGACTTAGTGATAAATCAAACTTGTTAGGTTGATCTGAACTTTAATGTTTATCATTTTGTAAATGAATGTATAAGAGAAAATATCAAAGCTATTAGGTTAATCTATATCTTGCGATGTAATAGATAGGCTTCAACTGAATCGTAGTATATCAAGATGATCAAGAGATTACAGAAGACAAGGCAGAATTGTAGAGCATCGAGAATCGTAGTGTATCTGCTTCGAAGGGCCTCTCCAAAGTCGTAGAGTAGTCCAAACGCTTGCTGAGCCAAATCAGAGGTCATAGAGTGGTCTCAAAAGCGTAAAGTCTGCATGTCAAGCTAGTGAAGATTGTAGTGTACTAGTACTTAAGAGAAATTGTAGTGTTCTTATTTAGCAACATCAGATCAAGCACCAAGGTGGCAAAACACAACGATCAGAATCATAGAGCTTCATCTGTCTATGTCAGAAGCATCGAGCCTCATCCATTTGTTTAAAGATAAATAACAACAAATATAGAATGAGCTATAGACGTTGAAGACCTCGAGAGTCCCAATAACACAATATTCATCCTTATTATATAACAAAGAAACGTATTGAAGAATCTAAGGAAAGTACTCGGCTCTGAAGCTAAGGAAAGTACTCGGGCTTAGTAGAAAACACCTTTTCAGGTGTTAAGATGAAAAAGCAGTCTGTTGTGTCACTAGGCCAGTCTGCTAATCAGAAGTTGTGCAAAAAGTCTCCATTAAAGCTCAGAAATGTCAATGCATTTAATGCTTCAACGGATGTCTTCAATGCATACATTTCAAAGACATCATATATACAAAGCTTCAACAGATGAAAGAATCAAGCAAGTACTGAACAAAAACATTGAAGAACACTCAACGCTCAACTCTACGATCTGAAAAAGAAAGCTTGCTTAGCTACTCAGTTCTTTTGAACTCAAGCTTAACGGCAACTAAGTAGCACCATTCAAGAACTCAACTACCATCAAGTGAAGTAAGAAGTTCCAAGTCAAAAGGACTTGAATATTTCTAAATGAACTGAGAAGTACTAAGTCTGCTGGACTTGAAGAGTTCAATAGTGAACTAAGAAGTTCCAAGACTTCTGGTCTTGAAGGAATCTATGAGATTTAGAAGTTGTAAAGATATCCTTAGTGGATTTCTACTCGAGGAATAGAAGAGTGGATTAGAAGCATTGAATGCTCTGTGTCTCCTATATTCTTGTCATAACTACAATAATTGCCATAATTTCTTTACTCCTATTAACTCTTTATATCTTGAAGGGAAAATAAATAGATCTTAATTCTGTTGTGTTTAAATTATTATCATAACCAATAAGTATTTTGATTAAAAGAATTTTTAAAATATCTATTCAACCCCCCCTTCTAGATAACTATTTTGCCTCTAGGAACTAACAAATACTATTTAGATGCACAGTAAATCAAAATCACGGACTGCACAACAATGGTCACGGGAAATCGACTGAATTTTTTTGATTTTACTATGCAAACACTATGCATAATAAGATATAATATATTCTATTTTCCATAAAAAAAAATTATTATAATATATATATATAGTACACCCCCAGTGAAACCACATTCCCCCACGTTATTCGATAGTATATATATATATATATATATATATATATATATATATATATATATATGGTGTGTGTGTGTGTGTGTGTGTTTGTGTGTGTGTGTGTGTTATCATACTCATAACACACATTATTTTGAAAACTGAGTAGGTGGGGGGTCCACATAATAAGCAAAATTTACAACAAATACATCATAAAAATCCCCTCTATTTATCTCAATTTACTTGGCTTCACAAAAAACATTTTTGAACAACAATTATTCATCATTAATATTTTAACTTGCAATATTAACAACCAGATCATTCCTAGGAAAGAGGAGGCTTTTTGATAAGGATTTCTCCCTATTGGCCTGCAATTAGGTGACCAAACCCTTTTCCTCGACAGAACTTTCTAGACATTGTTAATAATGCAAATAAGAATATGAATAACTTTGTCGTCTCAATTATTAATTTAATAATATAAAATATTCTGACAATAATTGAATCAATAACATGAGATACTATGCAGTAATTATTGTGGCAATAATTGAACAAAACTGAGTGACTTCTCGCGTAAGCATCAATAATCAAATTGTGTGCTACTATGCAACCACGTGTATTACTGTACTTTTATCACCAGGTATTTCAACAGTTAATGGTAAAATTTTCACCGTTATTTTTATAAAAGAATATTTCTATCGTTTTCTAACTCCGACAATAATTCCGTTGTGGGGTCCACCAATGATTGTGTCTTCATACGAATATTCCCGGTTAAAACGAATATTCCCCGACCAATTGAATATTTTACCCATAACTACAACATTATATCAAATCCACACCATAATATTCAAAAATATATTATGAGAAAAATTAATCTTTATTCATAAAAGTTGGGGTCTTACAAGTTTCCTGAGGAGTTTGAATTCCTTGCTGAGATTACAGGAAAATGTATCGTATGCGAAGACAATGCATGATAATATTAGAGATTTGCAACTGAGAGTCATGACTGCAATCTTCATGAAGGAGCAGATGAATTCTTGGGCCTTACTGATTAATTGGATGTCAAAATGGCTAGAAAAGGCTGAGAAGAAGTCTATAGATAAATCCCTCACAAAGGTTTTTCATGGAAGATTCTTGAGCATTATCCTGAAGAAGAACCTGAAGAGCAATATAAGGGATGATGAGGGATAACCCTTTAATGTTCAAAATGTGATGTCTCTAAAGTTGTTTAACAACTGGAAGGAAAACCCCATGGAGAATAAGAGACTAAAGACATGTGGAAGCCGCAACAAAGGTATTACAAAGAAGAGGAAGGCAAGCGTATAGAAAAGTTAGTCATCTCAATCTGATGACTCTGCATCTCTAATTACCACCCCTGCAAAGCCAGCCAAGAAGAAAGCTAAAGTTATGGAGAAGTCGCCAGAGGTCCCACCAAGGAGTCCATCTATTGGTAGAAAGGAATCTGAATCAGAAAAGAAAAAAGGACCTACTATTGCACCCCCAAGGAGAAGAAAAAGTAACCGGGTACTTCAAATTAAGAACAAACTAGAATAATAAAGGAGACTCTTCATCAAAAATAATTGTTCTCGATGATAATGATGAGGATGATGAACTTGAGTCTCTGAGAGAAGACATCAAAGGTAAAAAGAGAATAATTTTTGACAATTCCAGGAGTGAACGAGAAAAGACTACAGCTGCCAATGAACCTAAGTCAGAATAAGAAGATGAAGGTGAAGATAAAGGGACTTCGAAGTCTTAAGAGCTAGGAATGACTGGTGAGTCAGACAGTTTTGAGAAGGATACTGCAGAAGGAACAAATGATGAAAGTCAGTTGCAAGGATCTACTGCTGAATCAGTTGAAATAACTTTGCATGAGTCTAGCTCAAAGTTAAAAAATGAAGAAATGGAGACAGACTCCAGTTCTGCAGATCAGGAATCAGCAAACTATCAAATTCCCTCTCCAGCAATAGTTCGCAGAAAATTAGTGGTGGAAGTCTTTGATAAACCACATGATGTGCTACTAGGAAGATGGATAAACCATGGGAATGAACGACTCAAAGTAGTAACGATGTCAATAGAAGATCTGTTCAATAATTTTTAACACATGGAGTTAGATCGTATCACAGTACTGTATGATCCTAAAAACCATCTGATAAAATGGTTCTGCCCATGGATGCCCTTTCTAAAGGCTTACACTGCTGGAGATAAGAGTTACATCAGCTGGTGTTATTCATACTTTCCTAATTTTGAGCTGATCTCTTAGAACTTCCCAGGGGTTGATGAAAGGGTTTTATAACTACGAATCGGCCTCTAAATCAAGCTTAAATTGTGTTAATTCTTTATCTTTATGATTAGTTTTGTAAGGTTTTGTGAAAATCAAAGTAGCAATCTAATTGCAAAAATTAGTGGAAGCAAAATAAAATCAGATTTTAAAAATTTTCACAAACCAATTACCCGGATCATCCTTTATGCATATTATTAATTAAATGAAGAATAAGAAGTTATAAAATCATACCCTTGTAGAAACGAGCTTCCTCAGGTACGAGTTCACCTCCCATTTCTCTGTTATCTCCTTGAATCTCCGGGTAGATTCCTTCATTTGATTTATGTAAGCCACCCAAGTGTATGGCCTCTAGAGGTGATCCACCAAGGAAGAAAATTTTTCAAAAAGAAGGGTGTATTGGCTCAAACCCTAGTTTTTACTATCTCTATAGGAAAAAGGGGTGTACTCTCCAACTATATAGAATTACGTATATTTGATATCTGATATAAGACTCTTCTTATAAAGATAGCATGTAACCCTATTTTAATTAAAATAAGGTATTATTCATTTAATTAAACTCTTTTAATTAAATGGGCTCCTAATCCTATTAGGGATAATTAGTTAAACTCCTTTAACTAATTTTCCCTCCTAATCTATTAGGAATAAATGAGAGTACTTATATTAAATTAATTCCTAAATTCTTTTGGAAATTAAAATAATAATAATTGTAATAATATTAATAAGACTCCTCTTATTAATTTATATTTAATATTTCTAAAATAATAAATAATAAATATTAAGTTATTTAATTTATTCTATCACCATAGATTAAATTAAATATACTCAACATATTATTACGATTATGCCATTAACTTGTTAAATAATTATTCTTCCTTTTATGGTGTGACCTTTTAGGTTCTCCATATTAAATCGGTTGTGAATAAATCAATTAGAACAATTCTAATCTTATTTAAATAAATAAATTAAATGATTAATTTATTTAAAGAAATAATATTTATTCTACAATAGGGATAAGCCTCCATAGCGATCAATGACTTTCTAGATAATATAGATTTCAACATTAATCATAAAATAACCCTTGAGTAAATAGTTACCGTACAATTCAATCCTTCTACCATACAATGTCCCAATTAAATATAAGACATGGAATTACTATCAAGTCTTATTTTATTTAATTATATGTATTTCGATTCCTAAATGCACAACTCCTAATGAATGCAAATTAGAAACTACTTTCTAATTTCATTCCACCATGGCCAAGGATTCCTGGGTTGTCATTTATCGAATCACATAGGACATTTCTCTTCTTTACTAGAAGTGGTAGATTGTTTATTGATCATTCATTATCTTCATATATAACTTATTACACCCAAGCATAACCTTTTATAGACTTTAAGAGTCTTAAGGAATAAGTCAAAGTTTAATTCATTATATATAAGATACTATGATGATCTCAAGTCTAAGGATCATTTGTACTACTATCACTACAGGAATTCCTATTGACAGACAAGTAAAACTCTATTAGGTATTCCTTAGCGAGTCACGTTCAGTGAACTTATTCTCTAATAAGCACCTACATACTTGCTTTAGTGTCTCCACACAAATGATCATAAGATCAATCATTCTCATCCAATGAGAAAGCAACATATGTATCAATCTATCCGGATTCACTAATGCCCTTTTTAGTAATCCATCGATTGAGAACATTTTATTTTTAAGCTATCTAAGAATTTAGATCTCATTAGCACGATCTCATCATGATTCTAAAAGAATTACTTAAAACTATGGGTTTATCACATATTATTAAAACAACACCATGTTGATAATAAATGCCTTTAATGAATAATTCTTTTATTAATAAATAAATAAGATTGATTACAAAGTATATGCTTTATCATCATACATGATTGGCTTGTATGCATACTACTTTCAATCTCCCACTTGCACTAAAGCCAATCGCCGTGGTATCTCATACCCATCTTCTCTAAGTAACGATCAAACTATTGTTGTGTTAACGCTTTAGTAAATGGATCTATATTATTGTCTTGAGAGTCCACACGCTCTAGGGTGACGTCTCCTCTTTCAATGATCTCTCTGATCAAATGAAATCACCGCAACACGTGTTCGGATTTCTGATGAGACTTGGGTTCCTTAGCCTGCGCAATAGCTCCAGTGTTGTCACATAATAAAGGCGTTGGTCCTGTAATGCTAGGAACCACAACAAGTTCGGTAATGAACTTCTTCATCCAAACAGCTTCCTTTGCAGCTTCACTTGCAGCTATGTACTCTGTATCTGTCACTGAATCAACAATTGTTTGTTGTTTGGAACTCTTCCAACTCACTGAGCCACCGTTTAAGGTAAACACATACCCCAAAATGGATTTACTGTCATCTTGGTCTGTTTAAAAACTTGAGTCTATGAAGCCCTCTAGTTTCAATTCAGACCCACCGTAGACAAGAAATACATCCTTAGTTCTTCTCAAGTACTTTAGGATATTTTTTACTGCCTTCCAGTGTTCTTCTCCTGGATTGGACTGATATCTGCTTGTTACACTAAGTGCATGAGCGACATCTGGTCTAGTACATATCATTCCATACATGATAGATCTTATTACAGAAGCATAAGGAATCTTACTCATACGGTCTCTCTCCTCAGGTGTCTTTGGGGCCTGTTTCTTGGAGAGATGTATTCCATGGCTCATCAGCATGAGACCTCTTTTGGAATCTTCCATGCTAAACCTATTTAGCATCGAGTCAATGTACGTTCCTTGGGACAAGCCAAGCATCCTTTTAGATCTATCTCTATAGATCTTTATCCCCAAAATATAGGATGTTTCTCCCAAGTCCTTCATGGAGAAGTGTTTAGATAACCAGATTTTATTTGATTGTAGCATAGGAATATCATTCCCTATCAGTAATATATCATCAGCATATAATACGAGGACTGAAACAGCGCTCCCATTAACTTTCTTGTACACACATGGTTCATCCTCATTTTTGATATAATCAAACTCTTTGATTGTCTCATCAAAATGGATGTTCCACCTACGAGAAACTTGCTTCAATCCATAAATGGATCGTTGTAGCTTACAGACTTGATTTGTTCCAACATTTGAAACAAATCCCTCTAGCTGTGTCATATACACATCCTCCTCAAGTTTCCCATTAAGGAAGGTCGTTTTCACGTCCATCTGCCAAATTCCGTAGTCATGGTAAGCTGCAATCGCAAGAAAAATCCGAATGGACTTGAGCATTGCTACTGGTGAGAAGGTTTCGTCATAGTCAACTCCTTGTCTTTGTTTGAAACCTTTTGTGACCAGTCGGGCCTTATAGGTCTCTCTACCTTGCCGTCACTCCATCTTTTTCTTTTAAAAGACCCATTTACACCCAATAAGCTTAATGCCTTTAGGTGGTGAAACCAAAGTCCATACTTGGTTCTCATACATGGAGTCCATCTCAGATTTCATGGCTTCTTTCCACTTCTCTGAGTCTTTACTACTCGAAGCCTGTTCGTAATTCAATGGATCATCATCATCTATGATGCGTACCTCATCGTCATCCTCTATGACAAGTCCATACATATCAGGTATCTTTGGTACTCTTCCAGATTTACGAATAGGGTGTAGTACATAAGGAATCTCTACTTGGACATGTTCATCCATTTGTTCTGTAGTGGTTTGTGGTTCTTGAACTTCTTCATGATCTATTTTTCTCCCACTGACCCCTTCAAGGATAAACTCCTTTTCCAAGAAGGTAGCATGTTTGGCAACAAACACCTTTTGTTCAGTAAGATTATAGAAATAATATCCTAAACCTTCTTTAGGATATCCCACAGAAGTATACTTATCAGATCTTATCCCAAGCTTATTATTCTGAAACCTTTTCACATAAGCTGGACATCCCCAAATCTTAACATGCTTAAGACTAGGCTTCCTCCCTGTCCACATCTCATATGGAGACTTAGGGACAGATTTCGAGGGAACCTTATTTAGTAGATATGTAGCCGCTTCTAAGGAATATCCCCAGAATGATACCAGAAGATTGGTAAAACTCATCATGGAACGAACCATGTCCAACAGTGTTCGATTTCTCCTTTCAGACACACCATTCAGCTGTGGCGTCCTTGGTGGAGTCCATTATGAGATTATACCATTTTCTTTGAGACAATTGAGAAGCTCACTGCTTAAGTATTCACCACCTCGATCTGATCGAAGAATTTTAATACTTTTGCTCGTTTATTTCTCTACTTCACTTCTGAACTCTTTGAACTTTTCAAATGATTCCGATTTGTATTTCATTAAATACACATATCCAAATCATAAGTGATCATCAGTGAATGTAATAAAATAAGAATACCCTCCTCGTGCATTTGTTGTCATAGGTCCACATACATCCGTGTGTACCAACGCTAGCAACTCTGTAACTCTTTCTCCTTTTCCACTAAAAAGAGATTTAGTCATTTTTTCCATGAGACAAGATTCACAAGTTGGATATGATTCATAATCTAATAGCTCTAGGAGCCCATCTTTATGCAACTTGCATAATCTTGTTTCATTAATATGACTGAGTCTATATAGGTATAATAAACATCATCTCTTTTCCTTTTCTTAGTTTGTTCAATTTGAAGTATATTTTCATTCAAGTCAAGAATGTAAAGTCCATTTCGTAAATTATCAACACCATATAAAACATTATTATTATAAATAGAACAACTATTGTTCTTTATTATAACGTCAAAACCATCCATATCCAATACATATATTGAAATAATATTTCTAATAAGTGACGGAACAAAATAACAATTATTTAAACTAATGGATTTGCCTGTAGGCAGTGCTAAACAATAAGTTCCTACAGCTAATGCAGCAACCTTTGCTCCATTTCCCACACGTAGGACGACCTCATCCTTGTTCAACTTTCTACTTCTGACCAGTCCCTACATATTATTATATATGTGAGAACCACAGCCGGTATCCAATACCCAAGTAGAAGATTGACTTTTAGAAAAATTAATTCCAATCATAAACAAACCTTGATTAGGATTTGAAGCTTCTCCAAGCTTCTTCTACTTTTGTTCTGCAAGATAATCCTTGCAGTTCCTCTTTCAGTCACCCGACTTATTGCAATGGAAGCAAATTCCTTTACTAGCTGGATCCGGTTTCTTTTGATCCTTCACTTTTGCCTTTCCCTTAGCCTTCTTGAATTTCTTCTTTTTAGAAGATACCTTGGGCCTCTTCCTTTTCTTGGAAGAATCATTCACTTGTAAGACATGGTTCTTCTTGGATGGGAAGTTACCTTCAGCAGTTTTCAACATGTTAAGTAATTCAGGCAAGCTGACATCTAACTTTTTCATGTGAAAATTCACAATAAATTGTGTGAAGGTGTCTGGTAGTGACCGCAAGACTAAATCTTGACTCAACTCCCCATCCATGACGAACCCAAGCTGCCCAAGACGTTCAATCAGATTGATCATCTTTAAGACATGAGTCTCAACGGTAGTGCCCTTGGTCATCCTACTTTGCTCACCATACAACTCTTGAAGGTGCAGTAGCATAGTAGGAGCATTCATGTTTTCATGCTGACGCTGAAGCTCGTTACTCATGGATGCGAGCATGATGCATTGAGCCACTGATGCAACATTTTGCCACTGTTTAAAAGTAGCAATCTCTTCCTCGGAGACTGTTTCTGCAACTTTAGCAGATATAGGCGAATTTAGGACATAAGAAATCTTTTCAGCAGTTAGAACAATTCTCAGATTCCTTAACCAGTCCGTGTAATTCGGTCCAATCAATTTTTTAGCATTAAGTATGCTACGCAGTGAAATTAGTGAATGTGACATTTTCAAAATTCTGTATGTAAAAAGATAATATTTTAGCTAACATTCATTTAATTAATTACCAAAATAAATTAGGTCTTATTTTATATTGGTATCTCCCACTATTTTATTCAAACTATATTACTCTCATGAATATAGTTCGGCAATATCTAATTATAGATTTGCTAGTGAGAATAAGGATCCCATTTCAAATGTATATAGCCTTGTGTGTGCACAACAAATTATATATAAATAAATAGGTAGACAACTCTTGTCAATTACATCATCATGTAACTCCTTATATTTTGCCTCTTAAATCATAATGGTCAAGTGTGTGCACATCTAAACTAAAATGATTTAAGTTAAGTCATACCCAGCATTTCCATATAAGTGAAGAGAGTGTGCACAACAAAGCGGTAATGTTCGATTCCTTATAAACATCAAATGTAATAAAAATAATATCTCAAATATTTAATACTCGCCTTGTGTGTGCACAACAAACTCATATTAAATATTCAATGCAATATTGTTTTTATCATGCTAGAAGACGACGTTCGATATTCCAAATATCTTTGAACGTTACAACTTAATATAATTTCATTGAGGGGTTTGTTATTATTACTCTCATCTTGTTTAGCGCGCATGCAAATATATATATAAAATACGCGTCATATTATTAAATATGCGAAGCATGTTTATATAATATATAATATATATATAATACTAGCATGCACATATAGAATACTATATTCTACCCGGATTGATTATGAACTTTTATTCTAGTTTGGTTCACTAGAGCTGCCAAGTGAACCAAAAGGTCAAACCTTAGGGTGCAAGAATAAATATTTAAATATAACTATTATATTTAAACTCGGGCTCAATTACAAACGGGTTTCGAATGCTCCTTTCTCCTTGATCTCCGGTTCTTCGAAAAAAATCTAACTAATCCTATTACTTTAAACTATTTAATTTAAATAGAAACCTCGATCGCCAGATCGAGGGAAGATGCATAGGAGAGAGATAGAATTTACATAAGAAGAAACCCGAGAAAAGATGAGTATGCGTAGACTCCATTTAATACAACACATTCATTCAAATATCCAACCAAAATAAATCCAATCACATTTAATTAATATATTCATAATCAATCTCATTTATTATCATACATATCATCATATGTATCGATAAATAAAATCATTCTATATATATATGAGTATCATTTAATGGACATTTTTAAATTACATGAAATCCATTTTCAAGATTAAAATAAACTCTTTATTTTAATTATAAAATTATTAAAAATATTATATATTATAATATTCATATTAACCTAACGGTGTGACATGTTAAAAAAAAAATTCAAGAATCACGTTAATATATACGTGGCCATTCAATCAATCTTGATGCTATATGCCTGTAACTTTGTTAAAGTGAATATAATGGGTAATATCATATTTATATATATTAGTTAACAAACTAACTAAAAACTCCTGCATGTTAACTATATATATAAATATAACATATAGTGTGACCATATAAAATGGAAGAAACGGGACTAATGATCACCAGACCAAGCCGTGAAGCACAGAATTTGACAAAGCGAAAAAAAAAATCGTGATTTAAGGCTTGCGTAATTGTAACGTATTTTTTTAAAATAAATTTTATATAATAAATTATGCCCAATAAATTATTTTAAATACATACCCATATTATATGGAATCAAAATAATTAATAATTTGTATAAAGTTTGGCTCTTGATGCCACTGTAAGGTTTTGTAAAAATCAATGTAGCAATCAAATTGCAAAAATTAGCGGAAGTAAAATAAAATCAGAATTTAAAATTTTTCACAAACCAATTACCCGGATAATCCTTTATGCATATTATTAATTAAACGAAGAATAAGAAGTTATGAAATCATACTCTTGTAGAAACGAGCTTTCCTCGGTATGAGTTCACCTCCTATTCTCATGATCTCCTCAATCTCCTAGAGATTCCTTCCTTTTGATCAATGTAAGCCACCCAAGTGTATGGCTTCTCTGAGGGTGATCCACCAAGGAACAAAAATTTTCAAGAAGAATGTTATATTGGCTCAAACCCTAGTTTTCTATTTCATAGAAAAGTAGGCGTCTTCTCTAACTATATATGGAATTATGTATATTTGATATCCGATATAAGACTCTCTTATAAAGATATCGGTGTAATCTATTTTAATTAAAATAAGGTATTATTCATTTAATTAAACTCTTTTAATTAAATGGGCCCCTAATCCTATTAGGGATAATTAATTAAACTCCTTTAACTAATTTTCCATCATAATCCTATTAGGAATAAATGAAAGTACTTATATTAAATTAATTCCTAAACTCTTTTAAAAATTAAAATAATAATAATTTTAATAATATTAATAAGACTCCTCTTATTTATTTATATTTAATATTTCTAAAATAATAAATATTAAGCTATTTAATTTATTCTATCACTACAGATTAAATTAAATATACTCAACGTATTATTACGAATATGTCATTAACTTTTTAAATAATTATTCTTTCTTTTATGGTGTGACCCTTTAGGTTCTCCATATTAAACCGGTTGTGAATAAATCAATTAGAACAATTCTAATCTTATTTAAATAATAAATTAAACGATTAATTTATTTAAATAAATAATATTTATTCTACAATAGGGATAAGCCTCCACTAGCGATCAACAAATTTTTTCCAGATAATATAGATTTCAACATTAATCATAAAAGAACCCTTGAGTAAATAGTTATCAGATAATTCAATCATTCTACCACAATATATCTCAATTAAATAAAAGACATGGAATTCTTGTCAAGTCTTATTTTATTTAATTATATGTATTTCGATTCCTAAATGCACAACTCTAATGAATGCAAATTAGAAACTACTTTCTAATTTCATTTCACCTTAACCAAAGATTCACGGGTTGTCATTTATCGAATCACATAGGACATTTCTCTTCTTTTACTAGAAGTGGTAGATTCTTTATTGATCATTCATTATCTTCATATATAACTTATTACACCCAATCATACCATTTGATATACTCTAAGAGTCTTAAGAAATAAGTCAAAGTGTAATTCATTATATATAAGATACTATGATGATCTCAAGTCTAAGGATCATTTGTACTACTATCACTACAGGAATTCCTATTGACAGGCAAGTAAAACTCCATTAGGTATTCCTTAGTGAGTCACGTTCAGTGAACTTATTCCCTAATAAGCACATACATACTTGCTTTAGTGTCTCCACACAAATGATCATGAGATCAATCATTCTCATCCAATGAGCAAGCAAAGTATGTATCAATCTATCCGGATTCATTAATCCCCTTGTTAGTAATCCATCGATTGAGAACATTTTAGTTTTAAGCTATCTAAGAATTTAGATCTCATTAGCACGATCTCATCATGATTCTAAAAGCATTGCTTAAAACCATGGGTTTATCACATATTATTAAAACAGCACCATGTTGATAATAAATGCCTTTAATGAATAATTCTTTTATTAATAAATAAATAAGATTGATTACAAAGTATATGCTTTATCATTATATATGATTGGCTTGTATGCATACTACTTTCAAGTTTTACCTGTTTAGTGTTGTTTTATGTTTAGGTGTGGTGGCATAGAATTTGGACTTACATGGTGGTTTTATGGCGAAACTTGGCGAGAAAAAGAGCTAAAACTAAACTGTAGCAGAATAGACCCCCATTAAGGGGGACATGTTACACACAAAACCTCCACCGAGGCGGGCTCATTAAGAAGGAAAACCCCCGCCGGGGGGGTATGGGAAAAACAAATCTCCTATCTGAACTATATTGATGCAGATGTATGAGGGATAAAGGTTGATATAGCTTGGAACTGTAATGTATGTCGAATTATGAGCAGAATATATGTCTTAGGCTGGTTATTAACAAAAAGAGAACGAATATTAAGACAAACAATCAATTGGCAATTTGAAGATCTATTTTGAGCAAAAGTATTAGAGGAAAGATTGGAAGGCTAAGTCAAGATAATTGCAGATTGAAGCTAGAGAGAAGGGTGGTTTCATATTCATTATTTTTCTTTAATTCAATAATTGTAATTGGGATGATGTTTACTTTGATTATTTTAGTTTTTATTTCATTTGTGATGAATTAATTTACTTGTTAGGCTTATGACGGATCTTTTTGTTGAATGATGATTATGTAGCTTTGATTTTCAGTTTAATAATCTATCTTTCAGTTTATCTATATTCATTTGTGCTTTAATCTATGAATTGCTTGATCACCAATTCTATGTGGATTTGTATGGATTCAAGAGAGGAAATATGAATCTAGACCTAGTCATTATAGTATGTGTTCTTGAATTCTGTGTTTGAATGGAATCTTGATGAATTTTAGGGTAGAGATATGCCTAGCGTCGCATATAATCGGATAGAGAACTTGAACTTAAACCTTCTTTGATTGTAATTCATATAGAGATATAGTTAATTAGTTAATTAAGGAATTTAGCTTAATTCTATCTAATTTGTTGATTTAAGTTAATATGGTATTAGTGCATCGAGAGATGGCTAGTTCTACTTGAGTGTTCTTGATTAATGAACTGGGATAGTGAATTAAACTGGAATAAAGTGTAATAATCAAAGTGATACTTAGAGTGAAGTTGTAAGCCTAATTCTCCAATATTTGCTTAAAATATTAGTTTTTAAGTTTGTTGATTGCTTGGTATTTTTAGTATTGTTAATATTTTTACTTTTAATAGTTAAAATTATTGAATTGGATAGTTTAAAAAAATTTGGATTAATATAGGGGTAGTAATTGTTAGGATTAATTTCATACTAAATCTCTGTGGGAACGATACTCGACTTATCATTATATTACTTGTTGACCACGTGCACTTGTGTGTGAGCGTAATTAGATTTCGACCAACAAGTTTTTGCCGTCATTGTCGGGGATAAGTATAGATTTTAATATTTTACAATATTAGTTTAATTAGTTCAGTTTTACTTAAAGATTTTTTTTCTTTTGTTTTGTTCTTTCTATTTTAGGTTCTTGAAGTGGTTTGTGCAAACTCAGTCCAAAAACCCAGACTTTCTTCCTTTTGAGGACGATATCGAGAAACAATTTCAAAGGCTAAGTAAGTGGATTAAAGACACAAGGGAAAACTTTGAGAATTTTGAGAAAGAAGAAGAAATAATGGCTGCCAAAGACCAGAAAGCGTTACGAGACTTTGCTACTCCTAAGATGACTGAGCTTCGGTCGAGTATCACTAGGTCGGCGATTGCTGCAAATATGTTTGAAATCAAGCTTGGGACTATTCAGATGATCCAAAACTCAGTTCAGTTTGGGGGACTTGCAAACGACGATCCGAATGAACATTTGGTCATCTATTTGAAGATATGTGACACTTTCATATACAATGGGGTGTCAGACGATGCAGTCAGACTTCTCTTGTTCCCATTTACCCTGCGGGATAAGGCGAAGAGTTGGTTACATTCTCTACCGTCGAGTTTGATCACCACTTGGGAAGATCTTGCTCAGAAATTTTTGGCTAAATTCTTTCCACCAGCCAAAACTGCAAAGATGAGGAATGAGATCACCATGTTTGAGCAGCAGCATGGAGAGTCTTTATATGAGGCATGGAAATGGTACAAGGAACTATTCAGGAAGTGCCCTCTTCATGGACTACCAGAATTGCTGCAGATGAATACGTTTTACAACGGGTTAAGTGGGAATCTCAGGACAAGCATTGACGTAGCCTCGGGTGGAGCGTTTATAGCCAAGAGCTATGAGGAAGCATATGATTTGATTGAAACTATGGCATCTAATAACTACCAGTGGCCTACAGCAAGGATGACACAACCTAAGGTAGCTGGGGTATTAGAGGTAGGTGGAGTAACAGCGTTGACGGCACAGATTTCAGCCTTATCAAAGAAAATGGATGCTTTGACTAGTACACAACCCCAGCAGGTGGCATATGTTTGCAAATTGTGCGTTGGGGAATAGCCTACAGAGTAGTGTGCCATCAACCCAACATCGGTTCAGTTTATAGGCAGCTACAATAGAATTCTGCAAAACATGTACCAAAATGTCTACAACCCGGGGAATAGGAATCATCATAACTTTTCAATGAGCAACAATCAAAATCAGCAGGCTCCATAACTTACTTATCCCCTAGGGTTCCAAAATCAGCATTAACAAGTAGCTCCGCAGCCAGAAAAGAAAACAGACTTAGAAGAGCACTTGTTGAAATACATATCAGGAATTGAGGCGACAATAAAATCACAAGCAGTGGCCATCAAAAACTTGGAAAATCAGATGGGATAGTTAGCCTTAGCATTGAAAAATAGACCGCAAGGAACTCTGCCTAGTGACACAGAAAAGAATCCGAAAGGGAAGTCATGAACAATGTCAAGTAATCACTTTGAGGAGCAAAAAACATCTTGATGGGGAAATTACAAAAAATTCAGTCAAAAAGGATGTCAAAGATAATGAAAACAAAGTGGTTGAATAGAAATAGGGTAAAAAAAATCCAGTTGAACATACAAAGTCAGATGACAAGCCAGTTGTGTATCTTCCACCGCCGTTTCAGCAGAGGGTCCAAAAACAAAAATTAGACAAGCAATTTGATAAATTTTGGGAAGTTTTTAAGAAACTTAAAATTAATATTCCGTTCATAGAAACCCTAGAGGAAATGCCGAGTTATGCCAAATTTATGAAATGTATTTTGTCTAGGAAGAAAAAGTTAGAAGATTATGAAACCATGGCGTTGACGGAGGAATGTAGTGCAGTTTTATAACGAAAGTTGCCTCCAAAGTTGAAGGATCCGGGGAGTTTTAGTAAACCTTGCATGATTGATAACACGGTCTTCAAGAAGTGTTTATATGATTTGGGGGCTAGTGTAAACCTCATGCCATTATCCGTTTATACTGAATTGGGTTTACCAGCACCAAAGCCTACGAATATATCGTTGCAGTTAGCGGATATATTGGTAACATATCCGAGAGGCATCGCGGAGGATATTCTAGTTAAGGTGGATAAATTTATATTTCCAGCAGACTTTATAATTTTGTCTTAGGAGGAAGGTAAGAACATCCCAATCATCTTGGGGAGACCATTTTTAGCTACGGGTAGGAATCTCATCGATGTGCAAAAAGGTGAACTAATTATGAGGGTTCAAGATCAGGAAGTCACATTCAATGTTTTTAAAGCTGTGAAGTTCCCTATGGTTGAAGAGGAATGTTTCTAAGTGGATATTATTGACCGGATAGTGAATGATGATATGGTAAAACGTTTGGTCAATGATGTAAGAACCCAACTTATTATTAATGAAATTTAATTTTCTCTATTTATTATTTTGAAATAGTAAGGGTTGATTTGATTAATGTGGATAGTTAGGGGTAAAATACGCAAATATTTCAAAATAAGCAAGTGGTTATAAAATATTCATTGTTGTCGGGGAATATTCGTTTGGTCGTGGAATATTCGTACTGTTGGGGAATATTCGTACGACGGCGCAGCCATATGTGGGCTCCATAACGGAAAGCGATTGGATGAAGAAAACGACAAATATAAGTTGTTTAAAAATAACAAACGTAGTTGTTCACAGATTATCTTGTTAAAATACTCGGTTGGTTAAAACACGAGAAGATTACTCAGTATTGCACCAATTATTGATTCTTACGTAAGAAGGCACTACTCAATAATGGTTATAGTAATTACTTATTCAATATTTTATTGATTTAATAATTCTTTGCGTTGATATTTTATATTCTTTGTTGTTTGAATAATTGTCATTACACAAGATTTTTTCATTATCGAAGCAATAATTCATATTATCTGAATAATATTATTAGATAACATTATTGGCAATGTCTAGAAAGTTCTGCCTAAGGAGAGGTTTGGTCACCTAATTGCGCGCCAGTAAGGAGAAATTCTTATTGGAAAGCCCCTCTTTTCGGGAACCGTGCGGTTGTCAATATTGTGATTCTCAGAATATTATTTGTGAATAATTAATTATTGATTCATATGATGAGGAAAATATTGATTTTATGTGGATATAGATGGAGAAAATTTTAATGTGACAATTGTTGAAAATTGAAATTTTATCTTTTTCTGATAAAATAATTCATTTAAATATATTATTATATTTTAATAATATAATAATGGTGATATTTTACAACGAATGTGGGATATATGAGTATACGAGGAGGAAGAGTATTTTTGTTGCAATAAATGTTTAAAACATGTTAAACATGTCAGTGGACCCCATTTATTGGTGAAATTTGATTATAACTTTGTAAAATCGCCTGGTTTGTGGATTTCGGTCAAATTTTGTTTTGGAATTCGGAAAAACTTTCTTCTGCAAAGTTGTAGAGAATTGAATTTCCTATAAAAACTCATGAGATACGAATTTTCTGATAAAAGGGCTATTTATTATGAATTATTGAAGTTTGAAGTCTCAAAATAATTGATTTTGGAAGTTTAAATTATTTTAAATTAGAAAACGTTTTTTCTTACTTTTTCTAGAAGGTGGCATATGCTTATTGAGCTAAAATCAGATTTCAAGAGTGGCGTAGGAATTTTGATATATATAATAATATTAAATTAAATTTTACGCTTTGGTGTTCTAAGCATTTCTTATAAATAGGGTGCTTAGGTTAGAATTGAAAATTACACCGTAAATCAAGTTTTCTCTCTATATTATCGAGTGTATTCTTGTGAGTATTTTGAGTATACTTTGAGTATTGCTATACTGATGCAAGTTCAAGTCATAGCTTATATCCTGTTTCAACTAGAAATCTTGTCTTTTCGAGGTAAGGGATATTATTTTTTTCGTAATGATATTATTTCTTTAATATCATTATGTTGAAATATTGATCTGAAGTTTTTTAATAAATTTGGAACTTTTGGTGTCGGAGTTACTATTCACGTATACGGCATTATTCACGATCTGATCTTATTCACGAATACTGACTATTAATCGAAAAATGAAAAATTTCTTTTAAGTCAAAATATCTATTCTCGATACTAGCTTTGATTGTATCCATGTTTTGATCATTCTTGAATTTTACACCACTATAATTATTTTTGAGGTATTTTTGGACATGGATAAAACAAAGTACGAATCCTTAATCCTTGTCATTTTGTTTCATTGGATTCTTTTCTTTAAAAATATTTTTCATCATCCTCAGTCTTAAATGATGATATTATTGAATATCTTTGGCCTGTAGTGCAAGGATGAATGATTTCTGAAGAATATCTTTGGCCCTTAGTGCAAAGATGAATAGGTGTTTAGATGAACATGACCAACTGATGAATATCTTTGGCCTGTAGTGCAAAGATGAATATTTGATTCTAGATATATATTGATTGATGTTACAAGGATAAAAGATAGATGATGAACTTTTAAATTCATACATAGAAGATAGTAGTTTGCATTATCTACTTAACTCTTCTAATGAATTATTATTTCATTCATGAATATTGATTTAAAATTTGTTGTCTATTGTATTCTATTAGATTTTTCCCTGTTGAAGACTAACGGTAATTTGTTGTATATTATCTTAGTCATAATATTCTTTACTGGGCTAGTTGAGCTCACCCTTTTCCTTTTTATTCCATTTTTCTTCTCAGGAGGTGAGAATATAGCGAGTATGAGTCGGGGTATGGAATGAAGGTTCTAGAGAGAGTTGTTTAGTAGTCCTCACCATTTTGTAAAATAATGTATCAATAAATGTGATGAGGATTTATTTGAGTAAAGATATTGTCTAGAAGATAATATTTGTATTCAAACTCACAGTTTCTTGTTGTAATAATAAAGTTGTAGTTGTTTCTATTACCATGTATTGACAACTCGAATGGGTGATGTATACCTATTTTGGGGCGTCACAATTGGTATCGAGCTTAGGGATATGATCTCTGGCGGAGATCGGGAATAGAACTAGGAGGGAGAGACGAGTAAATCCTTTGCTAGTGTGTCCTACCTAAGCTTATTTGTTAGTTAGTCAAGATATATATGGATATTATGTGATATATTATTTTCCTTAATTAACCCTTATTTTATGACAAAGATTTGAGAATGTCGAATGAGAATATTAACAATGGAAATGAGACCGTGGAGATGCCTATACTCACCAACGAGGAGAACGTGCAACAGTGGCAATGTTCCTCTCCCGTGAACAACACCACCGAGTAGATGATGAACGAGGGATGTTTAGAAGCTTTTGCGGTTCATGCAAAATCGACGAGGGAGACTCGTGTTCAAAATATAGGAGTAAATGATAGCAATTCATGGGTTGTCACAAACCAAGCGCTTCAAAGAGTTGGGACCACGAATTTAAGGGAAAGCCGATTCGATCATTGCGAAACATGGGTCAAACAAATTACCAAGATATTCGATGTCTTGGGATGCGGAGAGGAACAGAAGGTTCCATTCGCCACCTTTATGTTCCGTGGCGAAGGGCGGACATCTTGGTGGGTGGGAGTCGTGAAGCGTACCCATCCAAATACCACACTCAACATGTCTTGGGAGACGTTTTAGAAACTATTTAATGACAAATACTTTCCTTAAAGTGTTCGGTCATATGAAGGAAGTGGAGTTCATCGATTAGAACAAAACAACACGACGGTGTCTCAAGACGAGGAAAAGTTTGCGAGAGTTATCGGTGTTTGCACCTCATTTGGTGGAGAATGAGGAACGATGACGCGATGTTTCTAAGAGGTTTGAAACCCGACATACGACAATATCTCATTTCTCAAAATTTTCTCTCTATTCGGATATGTTGTTAACATGGCTCAATTGTTAGAGAGAGATAACGAGTATGTTCAACCGAGGGACCATAACCAGGATCGTACTTTAGATAGCGATCAATGTAATAATGATAACCAATGGAGAAAGAAAATGCAGACGGACAAAAATGGTAACCACTCTGTGGTAATCATGGCCATGAAAATAGAAGAAGCGAGTCGAGGAGATTTTAAAAGAGGAGATTTAACAACGACCATGTGAAGACGACAGTCAGCGCAAAGCAGAATCGGTTCTAAGGGAGGAGAACGACCACCGGTCATATATGCTATAAATGCGGAAAGAGGGACATATCACCAAACTGTCCCACAATGATTCAAGGTATGCTATAATTATGGAAAGGAAAGACATATCGCCGAGATTATGCGGAAGCGAAACCTAGTTCAATGAGGGACGGTGACTCAAAAGATGGTCCCGAAAAGTCAAAGTCAATCGGTTAGGAAGAGCGTTTGTTGTGACTAGTCAAAATGCGAGGAACCCAAACGAGGTGATCACGGTAAGCTATTTATAAATTCTTGCGAAGTTTATACCTTACTTGATACCTAAGGGTGCTACCCATTCATTTATCTCTCTGCATGTGCTCAACGTTTAAACTTGACTCGGAGAAATTAGACTTTGACCTATCTGTGGAAACTCCGTTAGAGAAACTTTCATCACATCCACTTGCTTATAAATCTTGTTTGATTCAAGTTGGCACCATTACCTTACCGTTGACCTTATCTCTTTAAAGATACTTGCTTTTGATGTTATTTTAGGGATTGATTGGTTAACTACTCATCATGCCAAAATTGATTATTTTCGTAAGGTTGTTAGTTTTCATATTCCTAACCAACCTGTTGTATGCGAAAGTTCAAGCAACTAAACCATTAAAATCAATCACTGTCATATCTAATCATAAAGTTATTCGTTTATTGAAAAACGGATGTCAAGCTTTCTTAGCCCATGTTATGGATTTGAATAAAGACACGTCAAATTTGAATAATATTCTTGTTGTTATTGACTTTCCTGACGTATTTCCTGAAGAACTTCCCGGTCTACCCCCAGAACGTGAAGTTAAATTCTTTATTGATCTTGAACCTAGTACAAAGCCCATTTCTAAAACCCCATATCAAATGGCTCCTATTGAACTTCAGGAGTTAAAGGTCCAACTACAGGAATTGTTGGACATCGGTTTCATTCGGCCCTAAGTACATCTCCTTGGGGTGCTCCTGTTTTATTCAGTAAAGAAGAAAGACGGGAGTATGCGACTTTGTATTGACTATCGTGAATTGAACCATGTCACCATCAAGAATAGGTATCCTCACCTCGTATTGATGACTTGTTTGACCAAATGCAAGGGGCACAATTCTTTTCAAAAATCGATCTTCGCTCGGATATCATCAAATGAAGATTAGAACCGAGGATATTCCAAAGACCGCTTTAGAACTCTGATGACGGGCATTATGAATTCTTAGTCATGTCTTTCGGATCGACTAATGCTCTCATGCTTTCATGGATATGATGAACCGAGTATTCAAGGAATATTTGGATCGGTTTGTTGTTGTCTTTATTGATGACATCCTCATATATTCCAAAAGTCGTGAAGATCATGAGCACCATTTGAAGCTGGTACTCCAAAGGCTTCGTGAAAACAAACTATATGCCAAATTGAAGAAATGCAAGTTCTTGCTTGAGGAAGTAGCATTTCTTGGGCACGTGATGTTAAAACATGGAGTATCCGTGGACCCGACGAAGATTGAAGCAATACAAAGTTGGGAGCAACCGGGTCGTTATGGATCAAGCACGTAGCTTTACGGGGTCTAGTCGGTTATTATCGGAGATTCGTGGAAGGGTTTTCTTGAATCGTTACTCCATTAACTCAGCTAACTTGAAAGGATACAAAATTTGTTTGGAGCGAAGAATGCGAGAAGAGTTTCCAAGAGCTTAAGAGGAGACTTATTTCGGCACCTGTTCTAACAATACCATCTGGTTCGGATGGATTTGTTATCTACAACGATGCTTCGGGCAAAGGGTTAGGATGTGTTCTCATGCAACGTGGGAAAGTCATAGCCTTTATGCCTCGCGACAACTTAAAGAGTATGAGAGGAATTATCCTACTCATGATCTAGAGTTAGCGGCAATCGTTCAGCTTAAAGATATGGAGGCACTATTTATATGGGGAGAAAGTGGAGATATATTCGCACCATAAAAGCCTTAAATATTTCTTCACTCAAAAGAACTCAACATCGCGACTGACAACATTGGCTCGAAAAGCAATTGAAATACTACGACCACACTATTCAATACCATCCCGAAAAGCAAACGTGGTAGTGACGCGTTGAGTAGAAGATCATATGCGGGAATGAGTGCGATGATGTCAAGTATACGCGTAGAGCCAACTTTAATAGAAAAGTTAAGGTTGCTCGCCAAGCCACCCCGAGCCGATGCGTATGAAGAAGAAAGTACAAGAAGGAGCTATTCCTAAGCGAGAATTGATGAAGAAGGAATACTTGAGTCCACCCGACTTTGTGTCCCTAACGACTCGATTTGAAGTACAAGATTATGATGGAGGCACACAATACACCATTTGCAATCCATCCTCGAAGTACTAAAATGTATCGTGATCTTCGACATACATTTTGGTGGAACAATATGAAGAGAGAGATTGCAAAGTTTATCTCGATGTGTTTAACTTGTCAACGTGTAAAGGCGAGCATCTAGTACCTAAGGGTCCATTGCAACCACTTGAGATTCCGAAATGGAAGTGGGAACACATTACCATGGATTTCGTTATGGGTCTTCCTACGGTTTCTCAAGGCATCAATGCTATTTGGGTTATTGTTGATAGATTAACCAAGTCTGCTCATTTCTTGCGGATACGGAGACTTATTCCCTTGAACGCCTTGCTAGTATGTACGTGAATGAGATTGTGAGGTTGCATGGCATGCCTATATCCATAGTTTCGGATCGTGACCCAAGATTCACTTCAAGATTTTGGGTTAGCTTGCAAAAAGCTATGGGCACAGATTTACGATTCAGTTCGGCATACCATCCTCAAACGGACGGACAATCGAAAAGGACTATTCAAGCTCTTGAAGATTTATTAAGACTCGTGTCCTAGACTTCAAGGGCGCTTGGGATAAGTATTTACCATTGGTAGAATTCTCCTACAACAACAGCTTATCGAGCAAGTATAGGTGTGGCTCCATTTGAAGCATTATATGGACGAAAGTGTCGCTCTCCAAATTATGTTGGGACGAGGTGGGTGAAGCAACATTGTTGGGACCCGAGTTGGTACGTATGACTACGGAAAAGATCCAAATGATTCGACAACGTATACAAACGACACAAGATCGACAAAAGAGTTATGCAGATCTTCATCGAAAGGACGTGGAATTTAGTATAGGGGATCATGTATTGTTGCGAGTTGCTCCATGGAAGGGAGTTACAAGATTTGGGAAGAGAGGAAAGCTCAATCCACGATTTATTGGTCCATTTCAAATTCTTGACCGAGTAGGAAATGTAGCCTATAGACTCGCGTTACCTCCGAGTATGTCTCATGTTCATAATGTGTTTCACATATCTCATTTCATAAATATGTGAAAGACCCAACCACGTTATAGAGTTAGAACCGGACGAGATAGCCAAGACTTAACGTATGAGGAGGTACTGCCAAGATCTTGGATAGGAAGGAGCATGTCCTACGCCATGAAAGGTCATACCACAAGTTAAAGTTCTGTGGAGGAATCATGCTATAGAGGAAATGACCTGGGAATTGGAAACGGAAATGAAAGCGAGGTATCCTCACCTTTTCGAAACACCAGGTACGTACGTCAATTTCGAGGATGAAATTTCATAAGGAGGGGAGGTTGTAAGACCCCAACTTATTATTAATGAAATTTAATTTTCTCTATTTATTATTTTGAAATAGTAAGGGTTGATTTGATTAATGTGGATAGTTAGGGGTAAAATACGCAAATATTTCAAAATAAGCAAGTGGTTATAAAATATTCATTGTTGTCGGGGAATATTCGTTTAGTCGTGGAATATTCGTACTGTCGGGGAATATTCGTACGACGGCGCAGCCATGTGTGGGCCCCATAACGGAAAGCGATTGGATGAAGAAAACGACAAATATAAGTTGTTTAAAAATAACAACGTAGTTGTTACCGTTAATACTGTTAAAATACTCGGTGGTTAAAACACAGTAGCACACGGTATTGCACCAATTATTGATTCTTACGTAAGAAGGCACTACTCAATAATGGTTACAGTAATTACTGTTCAGTATTTTATTGATTTAATAATTGCTGTGTTGATATTTTATATTCTTTGTTGTTTGATAATTGTCATTACACAAGATTTTTCATTATCGAAGCAATAATTCATATTATCTCGAATAATATTATTAGATAACATTATTGGCAATGTCTAGAAAGTTTTGTCTAAAGAGAGGTTTGGTCACCTAATTGCGCCATGAAGAGAGAAATTCTTATTGAAAGCCCCTCTTCTGAACTGCACAGTTGTCAATATTGTGATTCTGTAATATTATTTGTGAATAATTAATTATTGATTCATATGATGAGGAAAATATTGATTTTATGTGGATATAGATGGAGAAAATTTTTAATGTGACAATTGTTGAAAATTGAAATTTTATCTTTTTCTGATAAAATAATTCATTTAAATATATTATTATATTTTAATAATATAATAATGGTGATATTTTTACAACGAATGTGGGATATATGAGTATACGATGAGGAAGAGTATTTTTGTTGCAATAAATGTTTAAAACATGTTAAACATGTCTGTGGACCCCATTTATTGATCGAAATTTGATTATAAACAAAAAATCGCTTGGTTTGTGGATTTCATCCAATTTTGTTTTGGAATTTAAAAACTTTCTTCTATAAAGTTGTAGAGAATTGAATTTCCTATAAAAATAGGCGAGATTCGAATTTTCTGATAAAAGGGCTATTTATTATGAATTATTGAAGTTTCGAAGCTCCGAAATAATTGATTTTTGGAAGTTTAAATTATTTTAAATTAGAAAAACGTTTTTTCTTACTTTTTCTAGAAGGTGGCATATGCTTATTGAGCTAAAATCAGATTTCAAGAGTGGCATAGGAATTTTGATATATATAATATTAAATAATATTTTCTGCTTTGGTGTTCTAAGCAATTTCCTATAAATAGGGTTCTTAGGTTAGAATTGAAAATTACACCGTAAATCAAGTTTTTCTCTCTATATTATCGGTTTATTCTTGTGAGTATTTTGAGTATACTTTGAGTATTGCTATACGATGCAAGTTCAAGTCATAGCCTATATCCTGTGTTTCAACTAAAAATCGCTTTCTTTACGAGGTAAGGGATATTTTTTTTTTCAGAATGATATTATTTCTTCAATATCATTATGTTGAAATATTGATCTGAAGTTTTTAACAAATTTGGAACTTTTGGTGTTCTGAAGTTACTATTCACGATATCGACACTATTCACGTGATACTCTGATCTATTCACGAATCACGGCACTATTCATCGAAAAATGAAAAATTTTCTTTTCGTCCAAAATATCTATTCGGATACTAGCTTTGATTGTATCCATGTTTTGATCATTCTTGAATTTTACACCAATATAATTATTTTTGAGGTATTTTTGACATGGATAAAACAAAGTACGAATCCTTAATCCTTAATCCTTGTCATTTTGTTTCACTTTGGATTCGCTTTTTAAAAATATTTTCATCATCCTCAGTCTTAAATGATGATATTATTGAATATCTTTGGCACAGTAGTCTGAAGATGAATGATTTCTCAAGAATATCTTTGGCCCGTAGTGCAAAAGATGAACAGTGTTTAGATGAACATGACCAATGATGAATATCTTTGGCACATGGTGCAAAGATGAATATTTGATTCCGATATATATTGATTGATGTTACAGGATAAAAGATAGAGCGATGAACTTTTAAATTCATACATAGAAGATAGTAGTTTGCATTCTCTACTTAACTCTTCTAATGAATTATTATTTCATGCGAATATTGATTTAAAATTTGTTGTCTATTGTATTCTATTAGATTTTCTCTCGTTGAAGACTAACGGTAATTTGTTGTATATTATCTTAGTCATAATATTCTTTCTTCGGGCTAGTTGAGCTCACCCTTTTCCTTTTTTGTTCCATTTTTCTTCTCGTGAGGCGAGAATATAGAGAGTACGAGTCTGTAATTATGGAATGAAGGTTCTAGAGAGAGTTGTTTAGTAGTCCTCACCATTTTTGTAAAATAATGTATCAATAAATGTGATGAGGATTTATTTGAGTATAGATATTGTCTAGAAGATAATATTTGTATTCAAACTTACAGTTTTACTGTTGTAATAATAAAGTTGTAGTTGTTTCTGTACCATGTATTGACAACTCAGAATGGGTGATGTATACCTATTTTGGGTGCGTCACAAATGATCCATGGTAAACTACACTATTGGGGGATGAGGATTTAGATGATCCAGAGTTTGTGGATTATTTGCACATGTTGGATGGTTTGCCTAGAGTCAGTAGATTCAAAATTCCATTCGAGCCATTACATATAGAGGAAACAGCTATAGCTCGAATGAAACCTTTACTTGAGGAGCCACCCACTCTTGAGCTCAAACCACTTCCTAAACACCTCAGGTATGCATATTTGGGTGATTTAAATACTTCACATGTTATTATTGTATCTGCATTTAACAAATTGCAAGAATGTAAGTTGCTGAGGATTTTGAGAGAATATAAGTCTGCAATAGGCTGGACCATTACCAATATTAAGGGGATCAACCCCTTTTTTTGCATGCACAAGATTCTAATGGAAGAGGATGTGAAGCCAATAGTGGAGCAGCAAAGAAGAATAAATCGAATCATTAAAGAAGTGGTGAAGAAAGAAATACTAAAGTGGTTGGATGCGGGAATTATATACCCAATTTTAGACAACAGCGATGGGTCACCCAAAGATAAAGTGTAATGTAGAAAAAGGCGAGATGACAAAGGGTTAAGAATGAAGATAATGAGCTGATTCCGATGAGGACAGTGACCGGATGGAGGGTGTTCATGGACTACAGAAAGTTATATAAGGCAACCTGGAAGGATCACTTTCCTCTACGCTTTATTGATCAGATATTGGATCGACTGGCTGGACATGAGTACTATTGCCTACTGGATGGATACTCGGGCTACAACCAAATTGTCATAGCTCCCGAGGATCAAGAGAAGACCACTTTTACATGCCCATATAGCACCTTTGCATTTAGAAGGATGTCATTTGAGCTATATAATGCACCAGCGACATTCCAAAGATGCATGATGGCTATCTTCTCAGACATGGTGGAAAAAGAGGTAGAAGTTTTCATGGATGACTTTTCAGTCTATGGAAACACTTTTGATAAGTGTTTAAAAAAAATTTGGTCATGGTCTTAAAGCGGTGTGTGGAAACAAATTTGGTACTCAACTGGGAGAAGTGCCACTTTATGGTTGAAGAAGGGATAATTCTTGGGCATAAACTTTCTGCTAAAGGTTTGGAGGTTGACAAGGCAAAGTTGGACACGATCGAGAATCTTCCACCGTCGAATTCAGTAAAGGGAAACCACAATTTTCTAGGACATTCCGGGTTCTACAGAAGATTCATAAAAGATTTCTCTAAAATTGTAAAACCTTTGTGCAGTCTTTTAGAGAATGATGTAGTGTTCAGATTCGATGACAAGTGTAAAGTAACATTTTAGCAGTTGAAAATGAAGTTGACCATAGCCCTAGTGATCGTCACACCGGACTGGACTATGTCATTCGAATTAACGTGCGATGCTAGCAACTATGCGATTCGAGCTGTTTTGGGTCAATGCCAAGAGAAAATATTCCACGCCATATACTATGTAAGTAAAACCCTTACGAATGCCCAATTGAACTACACAACTACAGAAAAGGAGTTACTTGAAGTAGTATATGCCTTTGACAAATTCCTGGCATATTTGATTGGGACAAAGGTGGTGGTTTACACGGATCACTCGGAAATTCGCTACTTGGTTTCAAAGAAGGATTCTAAGCTAAGACTAATCAGATGGATCCTTCTTCTTTAAGAATTCAATTTGGAAATAAAGGATAGGAAGGTGACAGAAAATCAAGTAGCAGATCATCTATCAAGGATGGAAAATCCAAAAAAGGACGAAGCGGATACGTGTGTAATCAATGAGTCATTCCGAGATGAGCAGCTTTTTGGAATTAATTCAGAATTTTTGTGGTATGCGGATTTTACTAACTATTAGGTGAGCAACATCCTTCCCCTGATCTGATACGACAACAGAAAAAGAAATTCCTACATGACGTCAAGTGGTTCATGTGGGATGAGGCATACTTATTCAGACAATGTGCAGACAAAATGATTCGAAGGTGTGTGCCATATAGTGAAGTTATGACAACCCGAGAATTTAGAAGATTTTTAAAATCATAATTGATTGATTTAAGGTTCAATATTAGGACCTAGACTGAAAATAAGTGTATGGAATTGACAGTTCTGCAAAGAAATTTTAAGGATTTCAAAATTTTTGGACAGGACTTGAATAATTTGGTAGACTGTAAGTGATAGTCTGGTAATGAGGTATAAGATTTTGGTGGATTTAAAATTCTTGTGAAGAATTATCAGGGTTAATATCTAAGTGTATAAGAGTCGGTATGTGACGCCCCCAAAATAGGTATACATCACCCATTCTGAGTTGTCAATACATGGTACAGAAACAACTACAACTTTATTATTACAACAGTAAAACTGTGAGTTTAAATACAAATATTATCTTCTAGACAATATTTATACTCAAATAAATCCTCATCACATTTATTGATACATTATTTTACAAAATGGTGAGGACTACTAAACAATCCTTTCTAAAACCTTCATTCCATACCCCAGACTAGATTACTCATTTATATTCTCGCCTCGAGAAGAAAAATGGAACAAAAAGGAAAGGGTGAGCTCAACTAGCCCAAGAAAGAATATTATGACTAAGATAATATACAACAAATTACCATTAGTCTTCAACAGGAAAAATCTAATAGAATACAATAGACAACAAATTTTAAATCAATATTCGCAGTGGAAATAATAATTCATTAGAAGAGTTAAGTAGAGAATGCAAACTACTATCTTCTATATATGAATTTAAAAGTTCATCGCTCATCTTTTATCCTCAGTAACATCAATCAATATACATCTGAATCAAATATTCATCTTTGCACTGCACTGAGCCAAAGTTATTCATCAGCTTGGTCATGTTCATCTAAACACTGCTCATCTTTGCACTACTGACCAAAGATATTCTTCAGAAATCATTCATCTTTTTACTACAGTGCCAAAGATATTCAATAATATCATCATTTAAGACTGAGGATGATGAAAATATTTTTTAAAAAACGAATCCAAAGTGAAACAAAATGACAAGGATTAAGGATTAAGGATTCGTACTTTTGTTTTATCCACCTCAAAAAATACCTCAAAAATAATCATAGTGGTGTAAAATTCAAGAATGATCAAAACATGGATACAATCAAAGCTAGTATCCGAATAGATATTTTGGACAAAAAAGAAGAAATTTTATTTTTTCTTGAATAGTGCAGATATCGTGAATATTGCCGAGATAATGTGAATAGTAACTCAAACACCAAAAGATAGAAATTCCACAAAAACATCTTCACGCTTCATGAATAGTACTCGTGAATAAGAACTCGTGAATAGTAACTCATGAATAGTAACTCGTGAATAGTAATTCATGAATAGTAACCCCACATGAAAAAGTTCCAAATTTGATAAAAAGTTCCAACCAATATTTCAAAGATAATGATATTGAAGAAATAATATCATTTGAGAAGAAAATAACATCCCTTACCTCGAAAGATCAAGACTCTAAATTTGAAACACCTGGATATAGGCTATGACTTGGACTTGCACCAGTATAGCAATACTTAAAGTATACTCAAAATACTCACAACAATACGCCGATAATATAGAGAGAAAAACTTCGAGTTCGGTGTGATTTTCAATTCTAACCTAAGCACCCTATTTATAGAAATTGCTTAGAACACCAAAGCGAAAATTTAATATAATAATATTATATATATTACAAATTCTCTACGCACCTAGAACCATCTAAATTCAGCAACTTGCATGTGTTTAATGAGGCTAACCAAACACAAAAAACGTTTTTGTAATTAAAAATATTTTAAACTTCCAAAAATCAATTATTTCGGAGCTTCAGAACTTCAATAATTCATAATAAATAGCCCTTTTATCAGAAAATTCGAATCTCACGACTTTTTATAGGAAATTCAATTCTCTACAACTTTACAGAAGAAAGTTTTCCAAATTCCAAACATAAATTGACCGAAATCCACAAACGGACGATTTTACAGGCTATAATCAAATTTCAGTTAATAAATGGGGTCCACCGACATGTTTAACATGTTTTAAACATTTATTGCAACAAAAATACTCTTCCTCCTCGTATACTCATATATCCCACATTCGTTGTAAAAATATCACCATTATTATATTATTAAAATATAATAATATATTTAAATGAATTATTTTATCAGAAAAAGATAAAATTTTAATTTTCAACAATTGTCACATTAAAATTTTTCTCCATCTATATCCACATAAAATCAATATTTTCCTCATCATATGAATCAATAATTAATTATTCACAAATAATATTACGTAATCACAATATTGACAACCAGCAGCTTCCTGTGAAGAGGGGCTTTCCAATAAGAATTTCTTCTTCTTGCGCGCAATTAGGTGACCAAACCTCTCCTTAGATGTAACTTTCTAGACATTGCCAATAATGTTATCTAATAATATTATTCAGATAATATGAATTATTGCTTCGATAATGAAAAATACCGTGTAATGACAATTATTGAAACAACAAAGAATATAAAATATCAACGCAAAGAATTATTAACTCAATAAAATATCGAATAAGAATTACCGTAACCATTATTGAGTAGTGCCTTCTTCACGTAAGAATCAATAATTGGTGCAATACCGCAAATCTTGTGTTTTTAACCACCGGAGTATTTTAACAGATAATCTGTGAATAACTACGCCAGATTATTTTTAAACAACTTATATTTGTCGCTTTCTTCATCCAATCGCTTTCCGTTATGGGGCCCACACATGGTCGCTACTGGTCGCATTTAATATTCCCCGACATGCATTTAATATTCCACGACCAAACGAATATTCCCCCAACAACAATGAATATTTTATAACCACTTGCTTATTTTGAAATATTTATGTATCTTACCCTAACTATACACATTAATCAAATCAACCCTTACTATTTCAAAATAATAAATAGAGAAAATTAAATTTCATTAATAATAAGTTGGGGTCTTACACGGTATATGTGAACTTATATGTGTACAGTGTTAGTTTATATGTATAATTTGTGAATAAGGATCAAATTTTGATCAGATAAGTTACATAGGTGACAAACCCTAAAATTATAATGAGAACGTTGAGGTTAAGTTATTAAACCCTAATCAGTAATTTTATATGTGAACAGTTGTGGTTTATGGATCAGATATTGAGTAGACAAGTTAGGCTCATGACAAACCCTAAATTCATGATATGAATATGGTGATTAAGTTAGAAAAATCTAACGAACTATTAGAAACCCTAACGATATGCTCAGAAACCCTAATTTTAGTTTCGATAATTCGAAACCCTAATTCAGATATTCAAAACCCTAATTTCGGAATTAAAAAGTTAAGTTTAATTGCCTAAGTGTTATAAGGTATGGGATAAATGGGAAGTGTCTAAAATACCCTTCAATTTATAGGGAAAATGACCAAAATACCCTTTAGTGGGTGCGAAATGATAAAACTTAAGTAAAAGATTTTGTGAAATCTTGTGACTTATCAATCTTGGATATCAACACGTGCCTTAAAATCTCAGCCAAATCTAATCTTTGGGGACACCTAGCAACATTAAATTCAATGGATCAAAACAAAAGAGATTTAAAGTAAGAAAAATCTTACTTTACTTCTCATTATTGCCAAGCCATTCTCTCTGATCCATTTTGAAAATCTAGAGTGAAAGAGAGAGAGAAGTTAAGCTATGTTAGTCTCTTTTCAAGCCAAGAACAGCAATCAAAAGCCAGAAATCAAGATCATAGCATTAAAGGTATACAACCTTAATTTTTGTAAATCCATGTGTAGTATGTTAGATGTTGTTGTTAGATGTTTAGAAATGTGTTTAAGGATGTTATTTAGTGATCTATGATTCATAGATCCATAACATCTAGAAGCCAGAAAATCAAGATTTCAAACTAACCAAGAACCTTAAATCTGTGGTCTGACAGCCTAATGTTAGGGCCCATGGATCTGTGTATTTAATGATTTATTGTGTTTTAAGTTATAGACTTGTTCTTTGCCATGAGGAGAGTAGACTAGAAGTGGAATCACATTCATACCATGACTAGATCTCAAGATATAAGCAGTCAAACATGGTTGGTAGAATTACGACTAACCAAGCGGAATCTGGGCACCGCATTTCCCGGATGGTCCGATGATCCATTTTAAGGCTTTAGATCATGTTGTTGTTTGTTAGTTTGGCTATGTTGTTTGTCATTAGAATACCCATATCATGTATAGGATCCAAGATATTGTGGGTCAAACCTGCGTTGACCGCTAGCTTTTGTAGAAATATGGAAAACCCAGATTTCTTAAGAACATGATTTCTGTCAGGACTTTGACCATGCTTAATCTCTTTGTGTGATGTTATTAAACTAGTTTGGTGCATGATACTTGTACCTTGTCATGTATACTTCATGTGTGAACTTTTAGATCACAAAAAGAATGACCAGAATCAAAGTTACAAAGCTTCAAAAGTGACACCTTGAGCTGTTCTTCATTTTTGGGTAACCCAGAAAATGAAGAATAGTCTCTAACAAGACTTTGTTGCACTATATCTTCTTGATTTGATGCAAGATGGCCATGAATTTGGTTTATGGTTGTAGTATTACATTAGTACTATAACTATAACACCATTACCAGTCCAGAAAACAACTGGAACATAGGATTAGAACGGTCAAACCAAGCCCCTCGGTGACTGACAAGATTTCTGGGTTTTCATCAAGAACACCTATAGCAACGGTTCTGTCGCTATAGGGCCCTTTAGCGACAGTTATTTTTGGAAAATGAATTAATTAATTAAATAAATAAAAGAAAATGGTTTTTAATTATTAAAAATACCAAATAAATTACCAAAAATTATTTAAAAGTCCGAAAATTAGTTTTTAATTATTTTGAGTATATTTCAAAAATATTTAATATTTTTGGAATATAAAAGGTATTTAATTTATTTAATTATAATTTTAAATAAATTATTTAAAAATGATTTTAATATTTGAAAAATCATGAAAAATTATATTATGGTGTTAGAAAATATTTTAAGTTATTTTAATAACTTTTGATATTTTGTGATGAAATTCATTATTAAATTAATATTAATGGTAATTAGTTTATTTAATAAATATATTAAATAAATTATGGGAAAATAGAATTAATGATTTAAAATCATATAAAAATGATTTAAATGTTAGAAAAATATTTGAAGTTATAAAATATAACTTTTGATATTTTCTCATGAAAATATTAATATTTTAATATTAATAGCAATTATCGAATAATGGATTTAAATGTATAAAAATCATATAAATGAGAAATTAAAGTATTAAAATACTTTGATATATTATAAATATATTATAATATTATGATATGTATTTCATTAATATTTAATATTAAATAAATATTAATGATAAGGGAATAATGTGGTATTTAATTTGTATAAATACGATATAAATGATTGAAAAATCATGATAAATGGTAGTAATTATCTGAAAATTTTTACAAACTTATGAAAATTATTTTTACTGATAATAAAATTATCTAAGTTAAGTTTTAAGTGTTTAGGCAGAGTTTAATTGAACTTAAACTTAATATTTGTCCGACTAGACCGTCGGGATATTAGAATTGAGTTGGGTTCAACTCAGACTGAAATAGTTTGACCTGATACCGAGTCTTAGGTGTGTTATAGACTGATAAGATTATGTGTTATGTGTTTAGGATTATGTTATAATTATATATATACTAGTATTATACTGTGATGATATTATTCTAATATTGGAGATATATATTATTTATATATTAGGTCTTCAGACAAAGCTTAATAAAATGCGTAACGATAATCAACGGTTCATGCAAGTTTTTCTTAACTCTACTAAGAGTTATTTCATTCAAATACGCTTATGGTTATTCATTGCTGATTACCATTGTAGAATTGTACTCTGTACATATTGCATTTATAAGTCGGGTATTAAAGGCTGATCACCTTCATTACCGTTCAGTCCAGATATATTTGTTCATGTTTAATACTTGTTCTGTCAAAAGTTTGTTCGCGCTAATTCACAACTATATTGATGATTTATAGCCAGCTTATTAATCAGACTCTTTCAATCATGATATATCCTTAAATAAATTTAAACATGTTGGGCAACTTTCATGTTCACCCTTGCTATATCATGATAAAATATTGCAGATTAGGACGAATGCTTCGGATACAAGGAAAGGTTAATGACAGTTCCAACTTTGAGTTTATGTGTGCGGCTTAATTTGTAATAGTAATGTATGATAATATCTTTGTATGTCATATAAGATAATGAATTGTGTATTAAGTGAAGGTTCTCGACCTTGGGGAATAGTGTGTAAAGTTTACTGTATAAACAATTTATGTTTATATCTTCCGCAATAGTTATAGAATGATTGTACCAGATCTGTGGTGATTTAGGACCCGGATTTGGGGCTATCACAGAAGTGAAGAATATTCTACACGAATGTCATTCATCTGCATACGGGGGACATTATGGTAGTGAGCAGACAGTAGCCAAGATATTAGAAGCAGGATTCTATTGGCCTATAGTGTTCAAGGATACCCACCAGTTTGTTAAAACTTGCGACAAATGTCAAAGGGAGGGCAACATATCAAACCGGAATGAGATGCCACTACAAACTATCATGGAAGTGGAAATTTTTGACGTATGGGGAATGGATTTTATGGAGCCGTTTCCTCCATCTTTCAATAATCTGTACATCTTGCTAGCGATTGATTATGTGTTGAAATGGGTCGAAGCCGTAGTACTCCCCACAAATGATGCCAAGGTGGTTTTAAAGTTCTTACATAAGAATATTTTTACAAGATTTGGTACGTCAAGGGCAATTATAAGTGATGAGGGTATTCACTTCTGCAACAGATCGTTTACAGTTCTTTTGGAAAAATATGGGGTTAATTATCGAGTGGCTATAATATATCACCCCCAAACAAGTGGGCAAACTGAGGTTTTGAGCAGAGAGGTGAATAAGATTTTAGAGAAAGTAGTGAACCCATGCAAGAAAGATTGGTCTCTAAAATATAATGATGCACTATGGGCTTATAGGACAGCATATAAGACACCAATTGGAATGTCTCCATATCAATTGGTATACGAGAAAGCGTGTCACCTCCCGGTAGAATTACAGCATAAAGCTTATTGGGCCATTCAAATATTAATTTTGACCAAGTAGTTGCAGGATATAAAATATTTCTCCAATTAAACGAACTAAATGAGTTTCGACTGCAAGTGTACAATAATTCAAAGATGTACAAGGAAAAGGTTAAGAACTGGCAAAACCAAAAGATCATGCAGAGGAAGTTTGAACCAGGACAATTAGTATTATTGTTCAATTCATGACTGCGATTGTTCCCAGGGAAGCTTAAATCAAGATGGTCGGGGCCATTTACAATCAAAAGAGTTTTCCCACATGGTACCGTTGAGTTATACATTAGGAATCCGTTGGAGACGTTTAAAGTCAATGGTCATCGGCTGAAGCATTATTGGTGTGGCGACATTGACAATGATATCATCTCAATCACTCTTGTCGACGCGCTATGAACAGGGAGTAGTCAGGCTGAAAGACTTAAAATCAGGTACTAATTGCGAGGTAGCCCAATTTTACTGTTATTTTCAGTATTTTTTTTAAGCATGCTAATTAATTCGTATTTTAAAGTATAAATTTAGTTCAATTTAGTAAGTAGTTAGTCGAGTCATGCTTTCTAGTAAATTCAACTTTCAATGTTCGATGCTCATGTTGTTATCTTCAACTTATAATGTTATGGTGTTTCAAGAAATTAGGAATCACATGGATATGTGCTAGATGCAAAGTATTGGAAAACTCAAGCTCAATCATAGCGGTGTACCCCACTGGGCTGATATTTTATGAAGAAACCCACCGGGCTGGGTCTTGACTTTGAATCAATGTGTTCTCGGGGTTGGACAAATTGCATAGAAACCCCCCGCCCGGACGAGGGTCTTGGTCCAAAAGCAGAACCCCCCCTCCCCCTCACAGGGGCGGGCATTTACAACTTATAACCCCCCGCCGGGGCGGGGGTACGCGAAGTTAAACATTCAAATTCGATAATTACATTGCTTGCAAACCATCTTCCCCACTTACCTTTCCTTGAAGCATAACTGCAACCCACGACTCCTATACCCCCATTAACCTATGAATTAGCCACAAACTCCCCACTTCTCCACTATATTAACTAAATGCATACATACACTATCTCCCCCTCTATAAATTTAACCCTAACTATAGAACAAATTCTTCTCCATTCATACAATTTCAGTCACACACGAATTAGGGTTCTTCAACTGAGAGTTTGGGCAGCAATAACTAAGGGGAGAAATAACCAATTGTCAATACACTGAAGGTAAGAAGTTGTTTCTTGCAATTTCTCATCATACATCACCACATTTAGAAGTCTAATTACTAAGTTGGGGGAATTATGAGTCGTGCACACCAAGTGTAAGACGATTTATTCAAGTGATGTTTGGGGGAGAAATTAGCTTGAGTCATCCATTCCAGTACTATGGCACCAAAACCAGTAGCAAAGAGACAATGAGGTGATAGTTCTGGGTCTACACCACCGACTCGGGTCTTTGATAAAAGAAAGTTTACAAGTGCCACCGCCGCCGATCGTTATGACTATTTAGTGACCAAAGCACTAACCCTGGAACATGGCTTGGCACTGACAATGTAGATGGTGAAATGAAAAGATAAATATACAAAAAAGGATGGGATAGATTCACTGACGAGCCAAAGCCTGCAATCGTCAATGTAGTGAAGGAATTCTATTCCAATACAGAGGATAAGGACCCATTCATACCATTTGTGAGGGACAAACAGGTTCCTTTTAGTACTATAGCCATTAAGGAGTACTACCAATTATGAGTTCCTAGAGAGTACCAGTATGCCTACTTGCGTGACCATGATCCCGACTATGAGGCCATTTTAACTGAAATGACAAATTTGGGCACCATATGGGTCAAGGGACGTAAAGGGGGCACCATTTTCCATAGCAAGGATCTGAGTCGATATGGAAAAATATGGTACGCGTTCATGTGCACCAATCTATTCCTATCCACACACTCGACAGAGGTGACCAAGGAGAAGATACTTCTCTTAAATGCAATCGTGCAAGACTTTCTCATCGAATTGGGTGCCATCATAAGTTTTTCTATCTGAAGATGCCTACGAGGACCATTTTTCGGTGGCTTGCCACACCCATATCACATATTTGGGCGGTGTAGGCAGGCGGGAGTTAGGTGGTCCGGTGATGAGACCACCCAGATGCCGCTATAGACTTTGGACACAAGGATGATCGCACGGTATGTGTGATAACCCGGGATTTTGAATAATCCAAATTTTTTGAATAAATTATATATATATATATAGACATTGACTATTAATATTGTACTGAGTATCTGTGATACGAGTCTCGAGAATTGGTCAATTTAGGTATTGACTGAAAAATTAGAGTAGAGTTGTGCTTAATAGCTTTAGAAACCCTAACCCTAATTTTTGGATAGGGATTCGATAGAAAGTGCAATTAAAATAATTTTATTGTTGACTACGTGTTTGTACTGTATAGAAATTTTGATCAATGATTGATCAGATAAGATTTAAAATTTATAACCCCAAATAAGAGATTAAAAACCCTAATCTCAGGATTAGAAACCCTAACGCACAGTAAAAAACCCTAATTGTATACCAGAAAACCCTAATTAGGAAACCCTAATCCTAATTGATAATCTTAATGTGTTTATTAAACATTGATGTGATTAGGAAACCCTAATTGTAATTTAGAAATTTTAAATTTTCTAATTAAAACCCTAATTTGGAAATTTTAGAAATTAAAATTTTAAAACCTAAGGGTTAGGACCTAAGGATTAAACCCTAAGGGTTAAACCCTAAAGGTTAGATCAATTGTCTAGATTACCGTTAAAACTATTTTACAAAAGACCAAAATACCCTTTTTTACATTATTTAATTAGGTAACTTGTGAAATTTGACAACACCTTTAGTTGGTGACCAACTAAGTTGACATTGTGACTAAAAATCTCAACAAAAGAGCTCTTAGATTGACAGCAACATCAGCTATAGATACATTGTATCATATTAGAAAGATTAAAGAGAGAAAAAGTCCACTAAAGTGCTCATTTGCTAACTTACTCTCAAACAACTCATTCTCTCTCTAACCCTCCGAAATTATCAAGTATCTCAGTCCCTAAAACACCTTCTAGATCATAAATATCAGTTTAGTAAAGCAAGGATCAAAGATTAAGCTAGAAGGTATAAATTCCTAACTTGAGTTTGATCTTACATGCTAAGAGAAATTTTGTGTTTATGTGTTTAGATTGGTGCTAAAGAATGTTTTTAGATGATCTATGTTGATCCATCATGGATCCATAGCATCAAAGGCCTTAAAAATTAAGTTTTTCAAAAACTGCCCAAGAACAGTTAAGTGGTCTGATAATCAAATGTCAGTGGCCGTAGATTTTTATATGTTTATGATTTTTAATGTTTTATGTGTTAGATCTATAGTTGGATATGTAGTCTTTGATCTGGGAAAGGAATCATAGTCATTGGATGTTTAGATTTGAAGTTATTCTTGGTCAAAACCCGTTGACCCGGGCATGACCAAATGAATTTTGGGTAACCCAGAATTCAAATTCCAGTGTGTGACAATACTTTGAAAGGCTTTGATCTATTGTATGTTAATCCGTTTGCTGATGTTATGATAACCAATGTGTAGTCGATGATGTATGGACTTGAGATTTATACCTTTAGATCTCTTAAATATCAAACATGTGGGACATAGTGGATGGTCAAACAGGGCCTGTCGATCATGGATACCATTTCTGGAAATCCCAGAAACTGGTTCAACAATGATTCTGACAGGGTTTGACCGAGATTAATCTGGAAAATTTGTTGTTGTTTAACTGAATTGTTGTTGTATTATTGTTCCTTGATGCAAGGAGTATAGATTTCAACCATGAGACCACTTGAATAATGACCAGAACATAGATTAAAGTGAGCTTGAAAGTGTCAACTAGAAATTGTCTTGGTTTTTGGGTTGCCCAGAAAACCCAGATTTGTTCTGACAGTAACTTTAGAAGCTTAGATCTAATTGTTTGCTTGATGTATGATCATGATGCTAGTTGGATATTGTAGAGTTACATTTCCACTACACAATCAGTGTCTAAAAGTTAGCCCAGATCATGTTTGGATTGAGAATTACAAGTGGTTAAACGAGTAAGTTTGAACTCAGAATTGTTAGTATTCTTGAGCTCAATAACACCTAAGACGACAGACAAGTGTCGCTAAAGGCCTATAGCGACGGTTTTTAATATATTTATTTTCTGATTTTTCAAAAATTATTTAAAAATAGAAATAAATTATAAAATTACCAAAATGGTTTTAAAATTATTTTAAAATATGAAAAATAATTTCGATTAATTGGGATATTTTTCATTAATATTTATAATTATTTGAATATTAATGATATTTAATTTATTTAATTAGTATATTAAATAAATTAGAGAAAAATAATTTTAATATTTTAAAAATCATTTTAAATAAGAATAATGTATTTAAAAATATTTTGAGTTATAAAATGTAACTTTTAATATTTTTAGAGAATTATCATTAATAATTTAATATTAATGATATTAGATTTATTTAATTTTTATATTAAATAAATGAATTAAAAATGATTTTAATATTATAAAAATCATTTTAAAGAAGAATAAAGTGTTTAAAAATATTTTGAATTATAAAATATAATTTTAATATTTTTGGAGAATTCTCATTAATAAATTAATATTAATGATATTTGATTTATTTAATTATTATATTAAATAAATGAATTAAAATGATTTTATTAATTTAAAAATCATTTAAAAATGAGAAAAATGATTTAAAAATATTTTAAGTTATAATTAATGACTTTTAATATTTTGATGATAATTTCATTAATATTTAAATATTAATGGTGATGGTTTAAAAATGATTTTTAATTAATTTAAAAATCATTTAAATGGAATATTGATGATTTAAAAATATTTTAAGTTATTAACAATAACTTTAATATTTTGACAAGTATAACATTAATATTTTTATATTATTAAATATTAATGATGATAATTATTTGATAATTAAATTATTTTAAAATGATTTAAGTGTTTGAAAAATTATAATAATTGCTTATAAATTATTAACAGCTTCCGAAAAATATTATTAATGATATTTGATTTATCTAAAATAATATTGAAGCTTAGAAACTGAATTTAGTTGATAATAAATGTGTTAATTATCAGATATGGTGACTAGAACACCGGGATGAGACCGAAGTCCAACCAGACCGAAATAGTTAGACTTGATAAGTATTTATATATGTTATAAACACTGATGTGACTATGTGGTAATGTGTCTAGGAGAAGATTGACTATGAATTACAGTGTTGCATGTTATAAAATATTGTTGTAATTGTGAGACCGATATTATTGGTTATAAGTCTTTCGAAAGCAGATAAGTTTATTGTGTAGCAGTAATCAGCGGAAGAGGCAAGTTTCCTATATCAACCTTGAGTTAATATTGTTTAATTATTATGGTGGTTAATTATTGTTAATTAGACCACGTCCAAGAATTTATTGTTGATTATTCGCAGTTAGTGCATGTTTAATAATTCAATTTGAATTACTGATTCGAAAAATATATATTTGTAGAATTACTATTGTTGGATATTCATATCAATAGAAGCTAATATTGACATTACAGATAATTCATGTTTATTATCGAATTATGTTGAGAAATGTCTTAGCTAATTATTCTGGCTAGACGAACATTTGTTAGAACTTGATAGATTCGAGAAGAGAATTCAATTGTTATTGACCGATCAATGCCAATTATTTTGGCTAGATCGAGATGTAAATAGAAATTGGAATCATAGTATTTCGTTGTTAAATCAAATCTTGATTCTGAGACTGAGAAGAACAACCTTTTATATAAAGGGAACATTTTACTGGTCGTATATTCGACCATTGCGCGCGACTTAAGTATTATGCATAATATAGGGTACAAGGAGTTGGCCTGCTCTGAGTACTTGCAGAGGGGTATGATTTAAACTTTATGGTTATTTGATACACCTAGGTATATCAAAGTCCAATCTTTGATAGTTACTCGAGAAGAGAAGTTCAAGATCCAATGGATCACTCAGCATAAATCTGGAAAACATTCCACTTTGTTATTGCATAGAATTGATTCTTGATTATTCATTAGAATATCGTAGAAACTTTGAAAGCGTTGTTCTCTTTCAATATCAAATTATTGTGTTGCATAGTATGCGAGAAGACTTGTTATTGATTAACAAATTGTTCAGTTATTTCAAAGTTCCCCAAACTTTGGTTTCATTCTATCATAATAGATAGTCTATTATTCTGATTATTATACATTCATTATATATCTTAACTTGTGGGGCAAATTTGTTGCTCACCCTTGCTAAATAAAATATTTTAGCTGGGAACGAAGTGGCAAGAGGTGCTGCGAAGGTCAAGGGCAAAGGCATTGTAATAAATTAGTTATGAATAGCATTATTATTATGTTATGTTTGTAAACCCTTTTTATATATCTAAAGGGTATATTTGTAATGTTAAGGTTAGAGAACCTAGGGTAATGTATTAACTATATCATTTAATGATGTGTATGTTACTATTTATAAATTAAATGGGTAGTTAAATGTTATTTATATTGTGGATCGTGAGCACCAAATTCGGGAGTCAGGTAACCATGATTTGGGGGCGTCACAAGTTGGTATCAGATCTGTAGGTTATAAACCTTAAGTGGGGTGGGGAAAACCCTAGGATTATAACCATTAGCGAGATATAGAATACTCATTAGAGTACTTACTGAGGGATTGTCGAAGTGCATCGATAGTGAGATATGTAGACACATAATGTGAGAAGTTTGTACTATTGAAGTACTAATCAAGTTGTTTAAACTAGTTGTAGGATGTCGGGAGAAGATAAGATGAGTATGGAGATGCTGGCCACGTCATTTGCACTAGTGCTAGTAGTCGAGGTGCCAAAGAAAAAGTGAGTCAGTGGAAGAAGTGGGGAAAGATGAACCCATGGTAAATATGGGAGTGATCATGATGATTATCCCGAGATGTATCTCGAGTGGTGGTGATGAGGAGGCGAGTCAAAGAAGCTAAGGTGGAGAAAAGAGTAAGACCAAAGTAGGAGAACCAGATCAAGTATCTGCAGAAGTCTAGGAACTCTGGAGTAAAATATTTCTCTTGGAGGAGTTGTGGAAGACGGAGCGAGCGTTACGCGAAATGACTGAAGAACGGAACGAGCTGAAAGCGCAAGTGGAGAGAATGAAGACTGAAGGTAGTGGATCGTTTGAAGGAACCAGCAGGAAAGGCAAGACTAAGAGGAAGAAGGATAAAGACATCGATAATTCTAAAAATTCAAACCCGAAGAAGAGGCAAGCCTGTAGCAAGTGTGGGAAGACTCAAATGGGAGAATGCATGATATGGAAGAACGTGTGTTTCAACTTGAAGTAAGAAGGACATATTTCTCTTCATTGTCCTAAGCCGAACATGAGAAAGTGTTTTTCATGTGGGAGGACGGGTCACTGATTCAACAAGTGTCCCAACAAGAAAAAGACTAGTGAAGGGAGTGGACAGTAGATAGTTTAAGTTTGAGCGTTAGTATCTTTTGGTAAAAGATTATGACATTAAGTGTTGTAATATCGAGAATGATATGTAAACATATGTAAATATATATATATATATATATATATATGTTTATATGAATGAAATCTTTATTTTCTATATGAATATAAGATTAATATTAATTTGTGAGTTCTTAAAACTCATACAACTCATAATTATATGAAATGTTTTGAACCCCTCAGCGAATGGACACCAAAGGTCTGACTAGGATAAGTTCATACACTCATATAATTGTGGCAAGTCTATGAACTCGTAAGTGTGGTAAGTTTAACAAACTGGGAATAGCTATGTGTGAATATGGAAAATGGTAACTTTCTGTGTAAAGTTCAAGAATTGCAGCTTTCTGTGCAAAGTTGTGTTGTTAATCCTGAAATTTATTTAAAATGGGATAGTAGAATATGTTAAGTACTAAATGTACTATGTGCTATTTGAATAAATATGCGATTATATGAGAACTATGTGTTAAATTCTTATTGTGTTAAGAATTTGTGTAGAGAAAGAGAATTAATGTATGATTTTTATTTAAATCATATCATGCCCCCTAGACGACAGAATCGAAATCAAAGAGAAGAACAGTCACTGAATAATGAAGGTCAAACTGACCTGGTGCAAAACTTTGCGAATATGATTGCCGAAGCTATGGAAAATAGAGCTCCAGCTGCAAGAGGAAGAGCGAGAAATCAGCCAGCCGATAGATTGGCTAATTTCAAAGACTTTAAAGTAGTAGGGCCGCCAGAATTCAAGGGAACCACATATCCGATTGAAGCCCAAACTTGGGTGAAGGAGATGGAAAAAGCATTCATCATTACGCGAGTGGCAGAAGAGCAGAAGAGCAGAAGATGACTTTTTTAACATACCTGATGAAGGGGGAAACCAATTACTGGTGGGAGACAAATCAGGCGAGAGCCGGTACAACCGTAGTAACTTGGAGGAGATTCAAGGAATTATTCTTTGAGAATTACTTTTCATCAAGTATGCAAGCTCGAATGGATGTCATATTTTTAGAGCTGAAGCAAGAAAATATGTCTGTTTCTGAATACGCTGCTAAATTAAACGAATTAGTGAGATTTGCACCTCATAACGTGGACACGGAAGCAAGAAAGTTGAGAAGATTTAAGAATGGATTGAAGCCAGGGATTTACAACAAAGTAGTTGTGTTGCAGATCAATACGTTCGCGGCTTTATTGGAAAAAGCGTTAATTCTTTGAAGGAGGAGAAGCGAAGTTTATCTCGATTTCATCGTCAAGAAGAAATCGAAGAAGAAGAAGAAGACAAATGAAGGAGGTAGTAGTAAGGGTGGTAGTAATTGAACAAAGAGAAAGTGGAGTGAGAATACCCAGTCGGGTAATAAAACCGAAGGAAATAAGAAAGGGAGAGAGCCCTGTGGAACTTGTGGAAAGAATCATGCAGGAGTTTGTTTAAAGAAGAAAGGGGTTTGCTATAACTACGGTCAAGAGGGACACCTGTCACCCAACTGTCCCAGTCCGAAGAAAATTCAAGGTTGTTATGCGTGCAGATCGACTAATCATCTGGTTCGGAACTGTCTGAAGAGGAATACGGAGAAAGAAAGTGTCAACAAGGGACCCGGTGGTGGAACCTTGGAAATTCGAGTACTTGCACGGCCAGGAAGATCAACCGCCCGTACATTCAACACGACGCAGTATAGGATACGATTATGGTTTGCCCGTGAAGTGGTAAAGCAAGTAACGATTTCGTTTAGAAATTTAAATTACACGAGTAATTTTGGTTAGATATTGTTGTGAATTATTTTCTTTTATGAATCGAAGTCACATGTTAGAATATAAGACACAAATTAATATTGTGTGGATAGACATGAATTGATGATACAACTTTAAAATATTGTAGAGAATAAGAAAGCGGTGATTCCGAGGACGGAATCCTTTTAAGGAGGGGTGAATGTGATAACCTGGGATTTCAAATAATCTAATTTTTTTGAATAAATTTTTTATATATATTGACATTAACTGTTAATATTGTACTGAGTATCTGTGATACGAGTCTCGAAAATTGGTTAATTTTGGTATTGACTGAGAAATTAGAGTAGAGTTGTGCTTAACAGCTTTAGAAACCCTAACCCTAATTTCTTGACAGGGATTCGATACAAAGTATAATTAAAATAATTTTATTATTGAGTACGTGTTTGCACTATATAGAAATTTTGATCAATGATTGATCAGATAATATTTAAAATTTATAAACCCAAATAAGAGATTAAAAATCCTAATCTCAGGATTAGAAACCCTAATGCCAAGTAAGAAACCCTAATCGTATGTCAAGAAACCCTAATTAGGAAACCTTAATCCTAATTGATAATCTTAATGTGTTTATTAAACGTTAATGTGATTAGGAAACCCTAATTATAATTTAGAAATTTTAAAATTTTGAATTAAAACCCTAATTTAGAAATTTGAAAAACTAAAATTTTAAAACCTAAGGGTTAGGACCTTAGGGTTAAACCCTAAGGGTTGGATCAATTGTCTAGATTGACATTAAAACTATTTTATAAAAGTCCAAAATACCCTTTTTACATTCTTTAATTAGGTAACTTGTGAAATTTGACAGCACCTTTAGTTGGTGACCAACTAAGTTGACATTGTGACTAAAAATCTCAGCAAAAGAGCTCTTAGATTGATAGCAACATCAACTATAGATACATTGTATCATATTAGAAAGATTAAAGAGAGAAAAAGTCCACTAAAGTGCTCATTTGCTAACTTACTCTCAAACAACTCATTCTCTCTCTAACCCTCTGAAATTATCAAGTATCTCAGTCCCTAAAAGACCTTCTAGATCATCAATATCAGTTTAGTAGAGCAAGGATCAAAGATTAAGCTAGAAGGTATAAATTCCTAACTTGAGTTTAATCTTACATTCTAAGAGAAATTATGTGTTTATGTGTTTAGATTGATGCTAAAGAATGTTTTTAGATGATCTATGTTGATCCATCATGGATCCATAGCATCAAAGGCCTTAAAAATTAATTTTTCAAAAACTGCCCAAAAACAGTTAAGTGGTTTGACAATCAAATGTCAGTGGCCGTAGATCTTTATATGTTTATGATTTTTAATGTTTTATGTGTTAGATCTATAGTTGGATATGTAGTCTTTGATCTGGGAAAGGAATCATAGTCATTGGATGTTTAGATTTGAAGTTATTCTTGGTTAAAACCCGTTGACCAGGCATGACCAGATGAATTCTGGGTAACCTAGAATTCAAATTCCAGTGTGTGACAATACTTTGAAAGGCTTTGATCTGTTGTATGTTAATCCGTTTGCTGATGTTATGATAACCAATGTGTAGTCTGATGTATGGACTTGAGATCTATACCTTTAGATGTCCTAAATATCAAACATGTGAGACATAGTGGACGGTCAAACAGGGCCTGTCGATCATGGATACCACATCTGGAAAACCCAGAAACTTGTTGAACAATGATTCTAATAGGGTTTGACCGAGATTAATCTGGAAAATTTGTTGTTGTTTAACTGAACTGTTGTTGTAGTATTGTTCCTTGATGCAAGGAGTATAGATTTGAACCATGAGACCACTTGAATAATGACCAGAACATAGATTAAAGTGAGCTTGAAAGTGTCAACTCGAAATTGTTTGGGTTTCTAGGTTGCCCAGAAAACCCAGATTTGTTCTGACAGTAACTTTAGAAGCCTAGATCTAATTGTTTGCTTGATGTATGATCATGATGCTAGTTGGATATTGTAGAGTTACATTTCTACTACACGATCAGTGTCTAAGTTAGCCCAGATCATGTTTGGATTGAGAATTACAAGTGGTCAAACGAGTAAGCTTAAACTCAGAATTGTCAGTGTTCTTGAGCTCAAGAACACCTAAGACGACAAACAAGTGTCGCTAAAGACCTATAGCGATGGTTTTCAATATATTTATTTTTTTATTTTCCAAAAATTATTTAAAAATAGAAATAAATTATAAAAATTTACCAAAAATGGTTCTAAAAATTATTTTAAATTATGAAAAATAATTTCTGATTAATTGGGATATTTTTCATTAATATTTATAATTATTTGAATATTAATGATATTTAATTTATTTAATTAGTATATTAAATAAATTAGAGAAAATGATTTTAATATTTTAAAAATCATTTTAAATAAGAATAATGTATTTAAAAATATTTTGAGTTATAAAATGTAACTTTTAATATTTTTAGAAATTATCATTAATAATTTAATATTAATGATATTAGATTTATTTAATTGCTATATGAAATAAATGAATTAAAAATGATTTTAATATTATAAAAATCATTTTAAAGAAGAATAAAGTGTTTAAAAATATTTTGAATTATAAAATATAATTTTGGAGAATTTTAGAGAATTCTCATTAATAAATTAATATTAATGATATTAGATTTATTTAATTTTTTATTAAATAAATGAATTAAAAATGATTTTATTGATTTAAAAATCATTTAAAAATGAGAAAATGATTTTAAAATATTTTAAGTTATAATTAATGACTTTTAATATTTTGATGACAATTTCATTAATATTTAAATATTAATGGTGATGGTTTAAAAATGATTTTTAATTAATTTAAAAATCATTTAAGTGGAATATTGATGATTTAAAAATATTTGAAGTTATTAACAATAACTTTAATATTTTGACAAGTATAACATTAATATTTGATAATTAAATCATTTAAAAATGATTTAAGTGTTTAAAAAATTATTAAAAATTATAATAATTGCTTATAAATTATTAAAAGCTTCTGAAAAATATTATTAATGATATTTGATTTATCTAAAATAATATTAAAGATTAGAAACCAAATTTAGTTGACAATAATAACTGTGTTAATTGTTAGATATGGTGACCAAAACACCGGGATGAGACCGAAGTCCAACCAGACCGAAATAGTTAGACTTGATAAGTGTTTATATAGGTTATAAATACTGATGTGACTATGTGGTAATGTGTCTACGAGAAGATTGACTTTGAATTACAGTGTTGCGTGTTATGAACTATTGTGCTAATTGTGAGACCTATATTATTGGTTATAGGTCTTTCGAAAGCAGATAAGTTTATTGTCTAGCTGTAAATAGCGAAAAAGATAAGTTTCCTAACTCAACCTTGAGTTAATATTATTTAATTATTATGGTAGTTAATTATTGTTAATTAGACCACGTCCATGAATTTATTATTGATTATTCACAGTTAGTGCATGTTTAATAATTCAAATTGAATTACTGATTCGAAAAATATATATTCGTAGAATTATTGTTGTTGGATATTCATATCTTTAGAAGTTAATATTGACAGTACAGATAATTCCTGTTTATTGTCGAATTATGTTGAGAAATGTTTTAACTAATTATTCTGGCTAGATGAACATTTGTTAGAACTTGATAGATTCGAGAAGAGGATTCAATTATTATTGACCGATCAATGCCAATTATTTCAGCTAGATCGAGAAGTAAATAGAAATTGGAAACATAGTATTTCGTTGTTAAATCAAATATTGATTATGAGACTGAGACGAATAACCTTTTATATAAAGGGAATATTTTATTGGTCGTATATTCGACCATTGCGCGCGACTTAAGTATTATGCATAATATAGGGTACAAAGAGTTGGACGACTCTGAGTACTTATAGAGGGGTATGATTTAATCTTTATGATTATCTGATACACCTAGGTATATCAAAGTCCAATCTTTGATAGTTACTCGAGAAGAGAAGTTCAAGATCCAATGGATCACTCAACATAAATCTGGAAAACGTTCCACTTTGTTATTGCGTAGAATTGATTCTTGATTATTCATTAAAAAATCGTAGAAACTTTGAAAGCGTTGTATTCTTTCATTATCAAATTATTGTGTTGCATAAAATACGAGAAGACTTGTTATTGATTAATGAATTGTTCAGTTATTTCAAAGTTCCTCGAACATTGGTTTCATTTTATCATAATAGATAGTCTGTTATTCTAATTATTATACATTCACTATATATCTTAACTTGTGGGGCAAATTTATTTCTCACCCTTTCTAAATAAAATATTTCAGCTGGGAACGAAGTGGCAGGAGGTGCTGCGAAGGTCAAGGGCAAAGGCGTTGTAATAAATTAGTTATGAATAACATTATTATTATGTTATGTTTGTAAACCCTTTTTATATATCTAAAGGGTATGTTTGTAAAGTTAAAGTTAGAGAACCTATGGTAATGTATTAAATATATCAGTTAATGATGTGTATGTTACTATTTATAAATTAAATGGGTAGTTAAATGTTATTTATATTGTGGATCCTGAGCACCAAACTCGAGAGTCAGGTAACTCGAATTTGGGGGCGTCACAGTATTCAATATGGCCCGGGGGCGAGTCACACCTAAGAGGAGTCGGGTTTATATTTCCACCAGCCTTGGAGGATGAGGCTGATGCTGAGGACACCTCTGACGATGACGAGTTCCAGGTGGATGAGACTACGGAATAGTAGACGACTAAGGGGATGCAGTAAACCGATGATATGTTTAGCTCTCAATTCCGCATCCTCCAGAGCCAAATGGATGGGCACAACAAAGATGCCAAAAGACAGATAAGGAGACTCGCGACCAGGCAGGACCACATGTTCGAGGCTATGAATATGTCATTCGCATCCTTGAACGCGATGCTCGAAAGTTTTAACCCAAATACTCAGTTTCCATACCAGTAGCCTGCCCCAATGCCACGGTTTCCACCCTCTGATTCAGAAAATGAAGAGCAACAGCCACCACCGCCTCAAGCATAGGCGATTACAGGGAAGTCCTCATACACTTACTATTTATCTTTACAATGAGGACATTGTTATTGTTAAAGTTTGGGGGAGTTAGTTTAATTTTGTTATGTTGCATATTTAATTTATTCTGTTAGTTTTGTATATGTTAGTTTGGTTTCATGTTTAGTTTAGGTTCATTATATGTTTGCATGCATGTAGGGTAATAGTGCATAATAGTATATGTTTTAATAGTTTTAATTCTGTTATGTTATTCCATGTTATTCCAGTTTATAAAAAAATAATAAATAAATAAATAAAATTTAGTTAAGTATTATGTTATATTGCATAAGTCCAACGGTTTGATATAGTCAGTTTATTATGGCCAATAATGAGATTGGGATTGAGTAGAAAATACAGTACCGATTATTAGAACTTTGACGTGATTTTCTGTTATGAATTGAATCTTTTCATGTTTGAAACTAGTATAATAAGGTTAGCACAATAGAGACAACTATGTTGTCTGATTAAGTTTAAATTGGCACATAATGGACTTCTTAAGGATAATACTAGTTTGAATGAATGAAAGACATGAATAGGTGGAGATGGCTAAATTTGACAAAATCTTAAGTTTGGGGGAAAACTTTGGGATATATAAGCTTTAAAATAAGAGAAAAATGAATAAATAACATGGCTAGTCTTATTTTAGGGCCTTTGTTACTTGAGAAAGTACACCCGAGGAGATTGTCTCTACACCTAGCGCCCTAAGGTCTTTATGGTCTGGGAGTCGTTGGTCTAAATCTTGCTTAAGGAAAGCACTGTTAGCCTAATAGAATGAGACATTGCACAATCATGGTTATATATATATATATATATATATATATATATATATATATATATAATAGAATGGGAAAAGAGCAAAAAGGCCCCGTAATGAAAAGTAAAGCATAAGTATCCTGGATTGGACTCTTGAACTTGGTGGATGTTTGACTTTAGTTGGATCTAGCTTATTCGTGAATTTTGTTAGTTTACACTGTATGATACCTTTAAAGAGATCTATTATGTGTTGTATTTAGTATTATATCAGTTAGCATGGATGTTGAGCACACACGCACTATACCAGTAATAACAGTTTAAGATTTGATGATTGATTGGAATTATTGATTGGTTCTTATACGAAGTGTTGTCGTGTTTGCTTGATTTTTCTGAGGCCGGTTGAACAGACTTGATTCTATCACTACTGCTAGATTCATAGGCATATAGATTAGACACATTACATTTCATTCCATTGCATTGTATATTACTTTTGTTTTGTTTTATGCTCGAGGACTAGCACAGATTTAAGTTTGGGGGAGTTTGATGAGTGGATTTTAGTTTGGGGGAGTTTGGACTTGGATTATGTCGAGCCCAAAGTTTTGTGAAATGAAGCCCAAGATCGAGTATTATCAAGGCCCAATGTTAGGTTAAATCAAGCCTGATCCAAGAAACTGAACCACGAATCGAACCGAAGGGTAACCGGATGGGTAAAACCTATGGGGGACCCACATGGCCATGTGGGCCGGCCACTTGGTGGCCAAGTAAAGTAGTTTCACTTGGTCACCAAATAAAGTGGATTTAATTGATTTTTAAGAAATGAATAGTAAGGAGGTGGACCACTTAACTAATTTGCCCTGCATTTGGTTTCCTATATAAGGAAGCTATATTAGTTCATTTGTTTGTTTTACAAACATTGACCAACATATATTGAGAGAGAGAAAAGTGAGTTATCAAGTAATCAAGTGAGCTTGAAGCAAAACATCCAAGTTTTAACCAAGAACGTGAAGAACGTTCAGGTAATAATTCGTAAAACCTTAGTCTTCGATCTGTTTATTTTTATTTTTCGTAGAGAATCATGAATTGGTGGAGCATATCTCTTCCGGAGTAATAAGGATGGCTATTGGTGAATTAAAACATTCATAAGCCATGTATAAGTAAGAATCATAAGCATTTAAATAAGCTTAAGCAAAGAAAACCTTTAAGCGATGATTTTATTGTTAATGGACAAATTGAAGACCATCACTCATAGGTTATGTGCATATTTCTTGGTTAGGTTATAGACAATGAATCAATGGATTGGTTCCATTTGATTTGGCGTATAAAACTCGAGTAACAAAGTTATGGGGAAATTTACGAGATTAAGCGTTAAACGTTGAAATCGTAGAATTTTCGGATTTGTAGTCAAAACTCATCGTTTAATTCGGAAACTCTAGTTTTCGATGGCGTAATGTAGAACCTTGTATTTAAGTGTCGTGGACTCAAGAGTGGTTGAATTCCGACCTAGAATGAAGAAAACGAATTAGGAACGCTCTTGAATGTTAAACGAACGCGTAAAAACCTGGCAAGAAAAATAGCTTAAGGGACTAACAGAATGGACCCCCACTGGGGCGGGCATTCTTAAGGACCAAACCTCCACTGGGGCAGGGGTACTTAGTTTGTTAACAGAGCAGGGGGCTCACCAAAGGCGGGCAATTTTAAAATACAAACCTATCGCCGTATGGGGTTAAAAAAAAAGGTTGACCAAGTTAGTTTGTGAACCCAAATTATTGGCAGAACAACTACGGGGCATGGATACACTTAATATACATGATAAGACCATTCCTATATAGTATATATAGTGATAACTTTAGGAGATGAATGTCGTTTTTTTTAAATTAAACGAAGAATGAGTTATATAAGGAAGTAAATTGTATTCAGTATTGGTAATTAACCAATGATAGTTGAGTATTGGTTTAGTGAAGTAAGAACGTTAATAAGTCGTAATGGAAAATAGTTATGTTAAAATTACTTTTATTATTAAAACAATTTCAATTAAGATATAGATGAGAAAGAAGTTGGTAAAAACAATGTGATTAAATTATTTGGTAGCTAATTACAGTGTCCTATGTGAATATATCATGTAGAGACTGTAAAGACCAAGAACTGTTGAATTTTATTTGAAGACACTTGAAGGCAAATTTTCTTAACGCTTGTCTAACTTTCGTGTTAGCCAGGTTTTCTGTTATACATGTTATGGTCTTTTGACCAACTCTGAATTCCTACACTACTATATGTATTCTGGAACTGTCTTTATGAAATGTGGGAAGTGCTATTTAATGTTTCATAGTACTTCATAGCTATTTGTTCATTTATTAAAGATAATCATATAATTCTCGACGTGGTATGAATATTATCTATTCCTAGACTTGCTCAGCTAGTTATGCTCACTTCTTGCTTGAATTATATGATTGCAGCTAAGGCCGAACGAATTGAGGTTCCTAGTAGGGATAAAGGCAAAGCTAAGATGGATAAGTATATTAACCTGTAATAGACTAGTATGTTTGTAATAATTATATTATGATAAACGAAGAATGTATCGGTTTCAGAACTTGGGAAGGATTTATTATTACTATTATAATAAGAATGTAGTAATTATGTTCATTTTGATGTTGTTTCAATAGAATGAATGTATACTGATGAGTACCTTGTAGCACCATATCTGTGGGTTGAAAGTACCCGGATTTGGGGGGGGTCACAATATCTACAATCTTCTATGATTTAAAAGTTTATCATCAATTTTATCGCTGAGACTCAGCTTGAAAAATAATCCACATCACTGAATTTTCCATGCACTACGGGCCAATGATATTCATTTGTATCACATCCACGAATTATCTATGCACTACAGGCCAAGAATATTCGTGTAATCGCCAATTGTCATGATCATGCCAACAACTATCCATCAATGCACTATGGGCCAATGAGGACTTTTACCACATCATTTGTAACATTACAAGTCATGATTATACCGAATGATCCCTGGTCATAATCAGACCAATCAACAGTCCATCTATGCACTACGGGCCAAAGAAGACTTTCATCACAATATAAGCATGAAGACGATGACAATGATATAAGAATTCAATTAAATGAAAGAAAATGATAAATTTTAAATATTTATAATTCAATTTATCCAGAATTCAATAATGTCCAAATTGTCAATATGATACTGCTTTATGGAGTAAAATTCAAGAATAATATTATATCACAAATAATTTGGACAGAAAAGAAATTAATTTTTGTCATAAATAGTACTCATAGTACCCGAGTGAATAGTACCCCATGAATAGTACTTCGGGAATAGTACCCCGTGAATAGCACCCCAGCATGAAAAAATCAAAATTTATCAACAATGTCCAGAAAAAAAATTAGTGGAACGATACTAGATGAACCGAAAATTTCAAGGATATTCCACTAATTTCAAGGAGTATAGAAGCAATACTTTAACAAAATGAGTGTAGAATTCGGAATCTAAAACGAAATAATATTACTTACATACTACAGAGTATGGAAGAAAATATTATTTCTTACGAGTAATGAACAAAAATAATATCCCTTAACTTAAAAGGAGAGTATTTTTGACTGGTAGGGTGGGGATATTCTTGAAGAACACTTGAACTATTTTCTACACTCAGAGCTTCCTTAAACTCTAAAGAAATACGAAGAAGAAGAATTCTCTTATTATGGTGTGATTTTTAATTCTAAAATAAGCATCCTATTTATAGGAAAATGGCAGGATACTATTTGGATGCACAGTAAAAAAAATCACAGACTGCACAGTAATGGTCACGGGAAATCGACTAAAATTTTTTGATTTCACTATGCAAACACTATGCATAAAAAATATAATATATTCTATTTTTCATAAAAATAACTTATTATAATATATATATATATGTGTGTGTGTGTGTGTGTTATCATACTCATAACACACAATTTTGAAAAATGAGTAGGTGGGGGTCCACATAATAAGCAAAATTTAGAACAAATACATCATAAAAATCCCCTCTATTTATCTCAATTTACCTGGCTTCACAAAAAATATTTTTGAACAACAATTATTCATCATTAATATTATAACTTGCAATATTAACAACCAGATCATTCCCAGGAAAGAGGGGACTTTTCGATAAGGATTTCTCCATATTGGCATGCAATTAGGTGACCAAACCCTTTTCCTCGACAGAACTTTCTAGATGTTGTAAATAATGCAAATATTAATATGAATAACATTGTCGTCTCAATTATTGATTTAATAATATAAAATATTGTGACAATAATTGAATCAATAACGTGAGATACTATGCAACAATTATTATGGCAATAATTGATCAAAACTGAGTGACTTCTCACGTAAGCATCAATAATCAATATCGTGTGCTACTATGAAACCACGCGTATTACTGTACTTTTATCACTAGGTATTTCAACAGTTAATGGTAAAACTTTCTCCGTTATTTTTATAAAAAGATATTTCTTTTGTTTTCTATCTCCGACAATAATTCTGTTGTGGGGTCCATCAATGATTGTGCCGTCGTATGAATATTCTCTGACCAATCGAATATTTTATAACAACTTGTTTACTTTGCAAAATTTATAAATATTACCCACAACTATAACATTATATCAAATCCACACCATAATATTCAGAAATATATTTCGGGGAAAATTAATCTTTATTCATAAAAGTTGGGGTCTTATAACCTCCCCTTCTTATGAAATTTCATCCTCAAAATTGGTGTACATGCCTGGTATGTCGAAGAGGTGAGGATACCTTGATTTTATTTCAAATTCTAACTCCCAGGTCATTTCCTCAACATCGTGGTTTCTCCATAAAACTTTGACTTGAGGTATAACCTTGGAGAGTAGAATATGATCCTTCTTATCCAAGATTTTAACAAGTACCTCTTTATACGTTAAATCTTCCACTATTTCATCTCGTTCTAAATCAATAATGTGGTTCAGGTCTTCCACATATTTACATAACATAGATATGTGAAAAACGTTATGAACATGAGATATACTTGGCGGTAAGGCGAGTCTATAGGCCACAGTTCCTACTCGATCGAGGATTTCAAATGTCCCAATGAATCAAGGATTGGGCTTTCCTCTCTTTCCAAATCTTGTAACTCCTTTCTATGGAGCAGCACGTAATAACACATGATCTCCCACATTGAATTCCACGTCCCTTCGATGAAGATTGGCATAACTCTTTTGTCGATCTTGTGAGGTTTTTATACATTGTCGGATCATTTGAATCTTTTTTGTTGTCATGCATACCAATTACTATCCCAACAATGCCTCGAACGGAGAACAACACTTGCGTCCATACAATGCCTCGAATGGAGCCATGCCAATACTTGCTTGATAATTATTGTTGTTGGAGAATTCCACCAATGGAAAGAACTTGTCCCAACCTTCTTTATAGTCAAGGACGCAGAGTCTTAATAGATCCTTAAGAGTTTGAATTTTCCTCTCCAACTGCCCATCCGTTTGAGGATGATATGCAACTAAATTGTAAATCTGTGCCCATAGCTTTTTGCAAACTAACCCAAAATCACGAGGTGAATCTTGGGTCTCGGTCAGAAACTATGGATACTGCCATACCATGCAGTCTTACAATTTCATTTATGTATATACGAGAAAGATGTTCAAGTGAATAATTTCTCGTATAGGTAAAAAATGAGCAGACTTAGTTAATCTATCAATAATGACCCAAATTGCATCTATACCTTGAGAAACCTTGGGAAGACCAGTAACGAAATCCATGGTAATGTGTTCCCACTTCCATTCTGGAATTTTAAGTTGTTGCAATGGACCTTTTAGCACTTGATGCTCCGCCTTGACTGGTTGACAAGTTAGACACCTTGAGATAAACTCGCGATCTCTCTTTTCATATTGCTCCACCAAAATGTATATTGAAGATCATGATACATTTTAGTACTCCCAAGATGGATTGCAAAAGGTGTGTTGTGTGCCTCCATCATGATTTTATACTTCAAGTCAGAGTCGTTAAGAACACAAAGTCTAGAGTTAACTCAAAGTATTCCTTCTTCATCGATTCTTACTTTCAGAATAGTACCTTCTTGTATTTTCTTCCTCATACGCATCAGCTCCAGGTCCGTGGTTTGAGCAGCTTTAACTTTATCGATTAAAGTCGGTTTTATTCGTATATTTGACATCATCACATGGGTCCCTAGAGTCTTTAACTCTATCTCCATCCTTTGTAAGTCATACCAAATGGGCCTTTGCATTGTCAATATCGCACTCGTACCCGTATATGATCTTCTACTCAACGCGTCAGCTACCACATTCACTTTTCCAAGATGGTATTGAATTGTATGATTGTAATCTTTCAACAGCTCGAGCCAACGTCGTTGTCGCATGTTGAGTTTTTTTTAGGTGAAGAAATATTTGAGCCTTTTATAATTGGTATAGATCTCGACCTTCTCCCCATACAGGTAATGCCTCCAGATTTTAAGCGCAAAAATGACTATTGCCAACTCTAGATCATTAGTAGGATAATTCCTCTCATATTCTTTGAGTTGTCGTGAGGCATAGGCTATGACTTTTCCATGTTGCATGAGAACACATCCTAACCCTCTACCTGAAGCATCACTGTAGATGACAAATCTCTCCGAACCAGATTGTATTGTCAGAACAGGTGCTGAAATGAGTCTCCGTTTGAGTTCCTAAAAACTCTTTTCATATTCCTCGCTCCAACAGAATTTTATATCTTTCTAAGTTAGCTGAGTTAATAGATTAGTGATTCGAGAAAATCCTTCCACGAATCTCCAATAATAATCAGCTAAGCCCAGAAAGCTACATACTTAAGTTACTAACTTAGGTTGCTACCAACTTTGTATTGCTTCAATCTTCGTTGGGTCAACATATATTCCGTGATTTGATATCACGTGCCCAAGGAATGCTACTTCCTTAAGCCAGAACTCGCATTTCTTCAACTTGGCATAAAGCTTATTTTCACGAAGCTTTTGGAGTATCAGCCTAAGTGTTGCTCATGATCTTCATGACTTTTGGAGTAAATGAGGATGTCATCAATAAAGACAACCACAAAATTATCCAAATATTCCTTGAATACTCGGTTCATCATATCCATGAAGACGGCATGAGCATTAGTTAATCCAAAAGACATGACTAGGAATTCGTAATGCCCGTACCGAGTTCTAAAATTAGTCTTTGGAATATCATCAGTTTTAATCTTTAACTGATGATATCCGTAACGAAGATCGATCTTTGAAACAAATTTAGCACCTTGCAACTGGTCAAACAAGTCATCAATGCAAGGTAATGGATACCTATTTTTTATGGTGACATGATTCAACTCCTGATAGTCAATATAAAGTCGCATACTTCCATCTTTCTTCTTTACGAATAGAACAGGAGCACCCCAAGGAGACGTATTAGGACGAATGAAACCGGTGTCAAACAACTCCTGCAGTTGGGTTTTTAACTCCTAAAGTTCAATAGTAGCCATTCGATATGGGGCTCTGGAAATGGGTTTTGTATCAGGTTCAAGGTCAATACAAAACTCGATTTCACGCTCCGGGGGTAGACCAGGAAGTTCTTTAGGAAATACGTCAGGAAATTTCTTAACAATAGAAATATCATTCAAATTTAACGTATTTTTGTTTAAATCTGTGACATGGGCTAAGAAAGCTTGACATTCGTTTTTCAATAAACGAATAGCTTTATGGCTTGATATGACAGTGATTGACTATAGTGGTTTGGTTGCTTGAATTCGCATAATAGGTTGGTTAGGAATATGCAAGCTAACAACCTTATAAAAACATTCAATTTTAGCTTGATGATCGTTAACCGATCAATCCCTAAAGTTACATCAAATGCAAGTATTTTCAAAGAGATAAGATTGACAGGTAATGTGAGGGTGCCGATTTAAATCAAATAAGATTTATAAATAGTGGAGAACGAAGGTTTCTCCTAATGAAGTTTCAACAGATAAGTCAAAGTCTAATTTCTCTAGAGTCAAATTTAAACATTGAGCGCAAGTAGGAGAAATAAAAGAATGGGTAGAACCGGTATCAGATAAGGTATAGACTTTACAAGAGTTTATGATTAGCTTACCCGTGATGACCTCATTCAGGTTCCTTGCTTTTTGGGAGGTCACTACAAACGCTCTCCCTTGAACTACCGACTTTAACTTCTCTAGGACCGCCTTTGGTGCCTCTGTCCCAACTGGACTTGACTTAACTGCATGACAAAATCGGGTTTGGTGAATTTCTCTTTCGCAATTATAACATTCTTTGGACTGCATCGTGCACTTTGGACTGATGTGTCCCTCCCCTCCGCATTTGAAACATACAATTAGTGGTCGTTCTTCTTCCTTAACAATGGGTGTTGGTGTTGTTGCCTTTCCATCATTATTGAATCTCCTATTCTTGAAATTTCCACTTCTATTATCTTGGCCATGATTACCACCGAAGTGGTTACCATTTCTGGCATATTGATTCCCTCCACGTTTGTTGTCACCGCTTCAATTACTGCTACCACTAGTATTATCGATTTGTCAAATGTTCTCTCTTGGTTGGGTTGACTCATTATTGTGCACCAATAACTGAGCCTTCTTCACAACATCTGAATACAAGCAAAGTTTGTGAGAAATGAGGTATTGATGTATTTTGGGTTTCAAACCACTTAGAAACATCTGTGTCATATGCTCCTCATTATCTACCAAATGGGATGTAAACCGGGATAACTCAGCAAACTTAGCCTCGTACTGCGACACGGTCATATTGATTTATTCCAGCTTGATAAATTTCACCTCCTTCATGTGATGAACTTTTGGGAAAGTTTTTATCATTGAACAGTTCTTGGAACTTCTCCCCAGACATCTTCAGTGTGGCAGGTTGAGTACGCTTTACAGTTTTCCACCAATAATCTGCCTCTCCTCGCAACATGAAGGTGGCAAAGGGAACTTTTTGCTCCTCGGAGCATCCCAAGACTTCAAATATCTTGGTTATCTGCTTTATCCACGTCTCTGCCTTAAATGGTTCTAGCTTTCCCAAAAACTCCGGTTGTTCCAGCTCCTTGAACTGTTTAGCGGTGACCATTCGAGAGTTGCCAGTGTTTCCACCTGCATTTTGCACAGGAGTCTCTCTCGCCTGATGTTGAATGAATTTCAGAAAGCCTTTGAACATTTTATCGTTCATCATTTGGTCGATGTTCTTGTTTACATGAGGATTGTTGCCTTCCTGATGCACATTATCCTGGTTATTGATTTGTGGTGACTCAGCGGTCTTCTGTGCTCCATTGCTTATCTCTACATTTTTAGATGTCATTTTCAAACACTGCCACAAAATATGGGTTAATTGACATGACACATTATCTCTATATTTTGACCGACCAATTAAATAACAAATAAGATTAGGTAGGTCATACTAGCGAAGGATTTACCCATCTCTCCCATCCTAGTTCTAGTCTCATATCTCAACTAGAGATCATATCCCTAAGCTTTGATACCAACTGTGATGCCGCCAAAATAGGTATACATCACTCATTCTAAGTTGCCAAATACATGTTATAAAATTTAAATACAAACTTCCTTATACAATACGACAAAAGCGTAGCTGAGAGTTTATACACAAATATTGTCTCATAGACAATATCCAAACTCAAATGGAGTCCTTATTATAATTATTATCACACTATTTTATAAAATAGTGAGGACTACTATAGCCACCACCTCAGACCATCACTCCATTCCTCGACTAGTCCCGGCTACGTTCTCATTTCCTGAAGAGATCAATGAAAACAAAAGGGTGAGCTCAACTAGCCCAGTAAGAAATATTATGACTAAGATAATGCAGAATAAATTATTGTTAGCCTTCAACAGTGTTGAGATGATAGAATACAATAAACAACAAGTTTAACTGCAGCGAAACAAGCAATCCATTAGAAGAGTCAAGTAGAGCATGATATCTACTATCTTCTATTATTTAAAAGTTTATCATCAATTTTATCACTGAGACTCAGCTTGATAAATAATCCACATCACTGAATTATCCATGCACTACAGGCCAAGGATATTCATTAGTATCACGTTCACGAATTATCCATGCACTACGGGCCAAGGATATTCATATTATCACCAATGGTCATGATCATGTCAACAATTGTCCATCCACTACGGGCCAATGGGGAGTTTTACCATATCATTCATAACATTACAGATCATGATTATACTGTATGATCTCTGGTCATAATCATACCAATCAACAGTCCATCTATGCACTACAAGCCAAAGATGAATTTCATCACAATATAAGTATGAGGATGATGACAATTGTAACAATCCGAAATTTCAAGTTGTAATATTAAATATTTATTGAATAATATAAATATTTATTTGATGTGTCTATTATTAAATTGATGGAATAAATAATTATTGATGTGATGGTCGATATTTATTGAATAATATAAATATTTATTTGATGTGTCTATTATTGAATTGATGGAATAAATAATTATTGATGTGATGGTCGTTAATAAATATTTGTAAATCTAAATTTATTAGATAAATTCTAAATTTAATTAATTTATAATTTAGAAATTTGTATTATAATATGAGATGTTATATTGTGACTAGTAATTTAAGTGATATATTAAATTATTAAATAAAGTTATAATGAAAAGTATAATTTTGTGATATTTGTTAAAATGCTATATTCAATTAAAATATAGTATGTGATTAATTTAATTGGTTAATATTGAATATGGAGATCCAAATAAATAATACGTGATTATAATTTATAAACTAAAGTGTTTATTAAAATATATTAAAATGATTTAATTTAGTTTTTGCCAAACAAGGTTTAAGTATTTTAATCTTTAAAATTTAAATGGTTTGCCAAACAAGCCTTATGGCTTTTGAGATTTCTAGTTTTTGAAAATCAAATAAAATAAATTAAAATAATAAATATATTTATATTATATACGTTAGTAACTGATTTTGCATTTAGTAGTATTATTAAGGGTTATCAGTTTTGTATTATATCATTACGCATATCAGTTTGTTTTAGTTTACGCATTCTAGTTGCTGAGAAAAGAGAGAAGAACTTGAGAGAGAAGTTGCGAGGAAATTGAGAGAGTCTTAAGAATTTTCACAGCAAATTTCAGTGATTAACATCGATTGTATTAGAAATTGAAGGTATGTACACAACCTTAGTGTTATATATATATGTATATGTATATATGAGACTACGACAAACTTTTATATAATTTGTGAATTGCAAATTGTTGAATTGTTGCTATACAATGGGATTACTTGTGATTATAAGAGTATATGATGATTGGAGGTTGTGCTTAAATAAGAAATTCATGCTAATTATAGTTAATAGTAAGAAAATTTTTTTGTTAGTGTATATATGTTTTCATATTAGCTATGTAAGTATCAATTTTAGTGGCCAATTCATGTGTGAAACTGTAAATTAACGCTTGTATATGGTAGTTCATTGAGATACGAACATAACGTAATTTGAATGAGATGATTTGGTCATGTTTTGAAGTCACAGTGATGTTTTTGGGATGACAATCAAAAAAATGGAGTTTTATATGATAAACATGAAAATTGAGAAATTAAAATAGTTTTAGTGGTTGTATATGTTAGTAATCATGATTATGATAGTGGTATATTTATTTTACGTGTTATTATCACTATGTTTGATGGGTGAAATTCGTGTTAGTTGGCTTAAGAAAAGTGTTGAAGCTCTGTTCTATAAAACTGAGTTTTGTAAGTCATGCCACATGACGCAGCCCTTAGCGCGCAAGACAACAATTGCGCTGCCGCCAGTGCATCCTGATATAAAAAGCTGCGGTAGCGCCGAGGCCCATTTCAGACACTTCAAGTCTCATTTGTCTGCAGACTTTGGTCATTGTTTGTAGCTTAGCCTAAGGTTATGGTAATGTGAGAATCATGTTAAAAAAAGGTTAAATCGAGTCTTATGATGTGGATTATGTATTCAAAATTGTAAAAATGGTTAGTAAATTGAGAACGCATTATGCGATAACTTGGTATACAAAGTGAATGTTAGGCAAGTGTTGTGAAGTAAAGACTTGGAATTTCTGAAATGTAGATGGTAAATAAAGACTTGTGCTAAAATGATAAGTTTAGACAAAAGTATACATGTTAAGCTATGTTAGCATATCTAATAGATAATGTGGTTTTAAACCAATGTGTAGGTGAACGTGAGTTTAATATTGAAGCTTATGCTCGAGGCAAGTTTCTAAACTTTATCTTTTACATTAAGAAAGTTTCCTAATACTTTACTTTCGTTGAGCTAGTTCCATTATTACATTATGTAGCTTTATTCTTTGATTGAGCAAGCTTTCTATTTCAACTGTTGATTGAATAAGTCAATTGTCCCTAGAGTTCATTCGAGCAAAATTTAATTCTAATGTTATTTGAATTCTCATTTAGTTGATTCATTCTAACTTGTTTATAGTTAAGCAAGTTTCTTAAGTTACATTCTTGTATAATGAACACAGTTTGAACTCTCGTCTTTGTTTTTTTTAAACTGTTTTTAATCCTTTCTTGAATTTAATACCATGTTGGGCAAGTTTTTATTTTCCAGCTTGCTATCAGTTAATGTAAGTTCAGTAATTTTATTTCTAATGTTATAAGACTCTAACCTTAGCTTATTTATTGTTCAAACAAAGGTTTACCATTTTATTCATTTTTATTGAATACTTATTCTCTATAGTTATTTCAAGCATGAGTTTAATATGTATAATCAGTTCATTTATGATTCTCAATTGTTCTATGTTATGTTGTTATTAAACATCTGTTGTGATTATCAAACACTATTGATTCAACTAGTCCTCTAGTTGATGTTCGTTAAACTTTAAATTACCCTTGAAAGCTTATCCAAACCAAACTTTCTTTAGTGCGGACTTGTGCTCTAAATACTGAGATGAACAACCCTATTATTATTAGGGGATAATTTACGCTTAACGTTAAAATGTTTGTGTACAATACATTGTACGAAGGGCTGATCCCCCTAAGTACGAGGAGTCCTTATAGTCTTATGACTGTTAAAGTTGGAGTTGAAAGATTACTCGCAACTGTGGACATAGTTCATGGTGTTATGACCCTCAGTTATGTATATTCCATATTTTGGATTTCAGTTCCTGATTATCATTGTTAGAGTACTATTCAGTTTTGATGAGCCTATTCGTTGGCAGTTATTATTGTTATTCTCATGTTGATTCATTATTATATCTAGTGAGCAATTGTTTTGCTCACTCTTGCATATTTATAAACTCATTGCAGCTAAAGTTGAGAAGGTAGATGAGCCTTCAACTAGCAAAGGAAAGAGAAAAATGTACAAGTGATGCCGATTTGTACTTTTGATTACTGTTATGATCATAGACATTTAATAATGATGTAATGTATAATTTAATTCCGTACTTGAATGATGTTTTAAGGTTAGATAACCTGGGATGTTTTTGAACTTACTGAAGTAACCCTATTTAAATGGAGAGTTATGGTTTAAATATTATTTTATTTGGGTAGATAGTATTATTGTTTGGATAGTGAGCACCAAATCTTGTGGGAATAAAGTACCTAGATTTGGGGGTGTCACGGGTTGGTATCAGAGCTTTAGGTTATGAACCTTAGGTGGGGGAAAAGCCTTAGGAAGTAACCTTTGAAAAGATAGTAATGAAAACTCTTATCGAGTTTTAGAAAAGAGAAATTAATAAAATAATTATGTGCTTATGTGATTACAACTTATGCGCTCGTGAGTGTCGAGTAGTAATGATTAGTAATTAAAACTTAAACTTTGGTTGACAGGATGACTAATATAGGAGGATCCAGTCAGGTTAGAGAAAAGGAGCCTCGAGATATTCAGGTGATTTGGGAACAACTACTGCCACGAGAAACAGTTCCGTTGGTCACAGTAGTTGAGTAGGAGAGAGTACTTGATGAGGATGATGAGATAGAGACGGACGAGGAGGATCCCGTGGAGCTGCCACAGTCAGGGGATGAGGAGGACGAGGAGGAAGAGCTTCCACTTAATTCGATAGCTGCCCGTATGTACGACGAGGTGTATGACCGCAATGTGGAACTTCAAGACACCGTTGAGAAGTTACAGGAGATAGTAGCTGAACAACAGACCTTAATGGCGCAGAAAGATGATTAGATCCAGGATCGACTGAACAACGTTGAAGAGAAGCCAATCCATACAGAAGGGGAAAATGAGCAACTGATGGAGAAGATTACAGAACTGGAGAACAAGTTGAAAGAAGAATCTACTAAGAGGGTAAGAGCTGAAGACGCGTACAATGAAGCTTATCAACGAGACGGAATGGCAGAAAGAGACGCACAAGAAAAGAGGAAGAAGATGGAAGAAATGAATAACGTATTCAATACCATGATCAATCGAGCTCAAGATCGAGTCATGGGTTATCCGATACAGTTTGAGATGCTACCATCGTACATATTGGATCGCCGAACAATGTTCCGAATTATGGAGGAAGAGCATCGTAAGGCTATGCAGTATCTTAGTAGCGCATTATAATGATATATGTGATTAGTGAGTAAATGAGATGTAAATCCCAGTTATGATACAACCAATGGGATAGATGATGATGAAGTAATCCTGCAACTATTATAGTTTAGGAAAAGTAATGTAAATAACAGTGATGCTATTGTTTTGATGTTTTTTTTAAAAAAAGATGATGAATGAATAAAAGTTATTGTTTTATTCAAAGTGTTAAGTGTTATGTGATAAACTGTTATGATGTGCAACTTAAGTATATAATACTTAAAAGGTTGAATAGATGCTAATGGATGTATTTTAACAGAAAATGCCTCCAAGACGTCAACCACCACGACAGAGGACCGTTGAGGAAAACAACAACAACAACAATGTGGAAGGAAACCTGCTCAAGCCAGCCTAGTGACGTTACTGACACGTGCTTTGCAGAATCAACCTCAGAATCAAGGTACAACGTTTAAGGATTTCAAGGCGGTTGGACCACCAGAATTCCGTGGGTCCATGAATCTAGTTGAAGCACAGACCTGGATTATGGAAATCAAGAAGGTTTTTGATGTTGCTAGGGTAGAGGATAACCAGAAGACTAATTTTGCAACATTTATGTTGAAAGTAGAGGCTAGTTATTGGTGGCAGGACAACAAAACTTGGGAAGGACCAGGAGCGATGACCTGGGATAGGTTTAAGGAGTTGTTCTTCGAGACCTATTTCCCAGAGAGTTCAAAGAGTCAGCTAGATGTTCAATTTTTGGAACTAAATCAGGGAATGATGTCGGTGTCAGAGTATGCCACAAGATTCAACAAGTTGGCGAGGTTTGCGCTATATCAAGTCAGCACGGACGAGCGCAAGGCAAAGAGGTTTGAACAAGGACTGAAACCCTGGTTGTATAGTAGGGTTTCCCTATTCCAATTAAAGACGTTTGCAGCGATAATGGAGAAAGTAATTCTCGCTGAGAGTGGAGGCAAGGCTGTAATAAAACACAATCAAGAGCAGAGGAAGAATAAAAGTGAAGGTGAAGCTAAGAGTGGTGGTAGTAACGATGGAAATGGCAACAATATGAAGAGGAAGTGGAATGGGAATGGGGGAGCTGGAAATCAGCAAAGAAACCAGAAAAATAAGAAGTTTGAAGCATGCGCTACGTGTGGAAAGTTTCACAAGGGTGTGTGCTTGATGGGGAAACGAGTATTCTTCAATTGTGGCCAGGAGGGACACATCGCCCCAAATTGCACTCAAGCTAAGAAGAATGTGTGCTTCACGTGTGGATCCAAGGATAACTTGAAGTCTACTTATACTGGCCCATTTTTAGACACTGAAGTCTGCTTGTACTGCAGACTTTGGTCATTCTTTGTAGCTTAGCCTAAGGTTATGGTAATGTGAGAATCATGTTACAACAAGGTTAAATCGAGTCTTATGATGTGGATTATGTATTCAAAATTGTAAAAATGGTTAGTAAATCGAGAATGCGTTATGCGATAACTTGGTATACAAAGTGAATGTTAGGTAAGTGTTGCGAAGTAAACACTTGGAATTTCTAAAATATAGATGGTAAATAAAGACTTGTGCTAAAATGATAAGTTTAGACAAAAGTATACATGTTAAGCTATGTTAGCATATCTAATAGATAATGTGGTTTTAAACCAATGTGTAGGTGAACGTGAGTTTAATATTGTAGCTTCCGCTCGAGGCAAGTTTCTAAACTCTATCTTTTACATTGAGAAAGTTTCCTAATTCTTTACTTTGGTTGAGCTAGTTCCATTATTACATTATGTAGCTTTATTCTTTGATTGAGCAAGCTTTCTATTTCAACTGTTGATTGAATAAGTCAATTGTCCCTAGAGTTCATTCTAGCAAACTTTAATTCTAATGTTATTTGAATTCTCATTTGGTTGATTCATTCTAACTTGTTTATACTTAAGCATGTTTCTTAAGTTACATTCTTGTATAATGAACACAGTTTGAACTCTCATCTTTATTTTTTTAAAAACTATTTTTAATCCTTGCTTGAATTTAATACCATGTTGGGCAAGTTTTTAGTTTCCAGCTTGCTATCAGTTAATGTATGCTCAGTAATTTCATTTCTAATGTTATAAGACTCCAACCTTAGCTTATTTATTGTTTAAGCAAAGGTTTAACATTTTATTCATTTTTATTCAATACTTATTCTCTATAGTTATTTCAAGCATGAGTTTAATATGTATAATCAGTTCATTTATGATTCTCAATTGTTCTATGTTATGTTGTTATTAAACATCTGTTGTGATTATCAAACACTATTGAATCAACTAGTCCTCTAGTTGATGTTCGTTAAACTTTAAGTTACCCTTGAAAACTTATCCAAACCAAACTTTCTTTGGTATGGACATGTACTCTAAATATTGAGATGAACAACCCTATTATTATTAGGGGATAATTTACGCTTAACGTTAAAATGTTTGTGCACAATACATTGTACGGAGAAGTGATCCCCCAAGTACGAGGAGTCCTTATAGTCTTATATTTCAAGTAAAGTTGGAGTTGAAAGATTACTCATGGCTCGTGGACATAGTTCATGGTCTTATGACCCTCAATTATGTATATTCCATATTTTGGATTTCAGTTCCTGATTATCATTGTTAGAGTACTATTCAGTTTTGATGAGCCTATTCGTTGGCAGTTATTATTGTTATTCTTATGTTGATTCATTATTATATCCAATGAGCAATTGTTTTGCTCACTCTTGCATATTTATAAACTCGTTGCAGCTAAAGTTGAGAAGGCAGATGAGCCTTCAACTAGCAAAGGAAAGGGAAAAATGTACAAGTGATGCCGATTTGTACTTTTTATTACTGTTATGATCATAGACATTTAATAATGATGTAATGTACAATTTAATTCCGCACTTGAATGATGTTTTAAGGTTAGACAACCTGGGATGTTTTTAAACTTAATGATGTAACCCTATTTAAAGGGAGAGTTATGGTTTAAATATTATTTTATTTGGGTAGATAGTATGAATGTTTGGATAGTGAGCACCAAATCTTGTGGGAGTAAAGTACCTAGATTTGGGGGTGTCACAACAATGATATAAGAATTCAATTAAATGAAAGTAAATGATAAATTTTAATGATTTATAACTCAATTTATCCAGAATTCAATAATATCCAAATTGTCAACATGATATTGCTTTGTGGAGTAAAATTCAAGAATAATATTGTATCACAAACAATTTTGACATAAAAGAAATCAATTTTTGTCATGAATAATTCCCCGGTGAATAATACCTGAGTGAATAGTACAATGTGAATAGTACTTCAGGAATAGTACCCCGTTAATAGTACACTGTCATGAAAAGATCAAAATTTATCAAGAATGTCCAGAAAAATATTTTAGTGGAACGATACTAGATGAAATAAAAATTTCAAGGATGATCCACTAATTTCAAGAAGTATAGAAGCAATACTTTAACAAAATGAGTGTAGAATTCGGAATCTAAAACAAAATAATATTACTTACATACTAAAGAGTATGGAAGAAAATATTATTTCTTACGAGTATTGAACACAAATAATATCCCTTACCTTAAAAGGAGAGTATTTCTGACTGGTAGGGCAGAGATATTCTTAAAGAAAACTTGAACTGTTTTCTACAATCAAAGCTTCCTTAAACTCTAATGAAATACGCTCAATATTATAGAAGAAGAATCTTTGATTCTGGTGTGATTTTCAATTATAAACTAAGCATCCTATTTATAGGAGAATGGCATAATACTATTTGGATGCACAGTAAAGAAATATTATGGACTGCACAGTAATGGTCACGGGAAATCGACTGAAATTTATTGATTTTACTATGCAAACATTATGCAGACACCATGCATAATAAAATATAATATATTCTATTTTTCATAAAAATTAAAACGTATTATAATATATATATATATATATATATATATATATATATATATAGTACACCCTCCCCCCACGTTATTCAATAGTGTGTATATATATATATATAAATATTATCATACTCATAACACACACTATTTTGAAAAATGAGTAGGTGGGGGCTCCACATAATAAGCAAAATTTACAAAAAAATACATCATAAAATTTTCCTCTATTTATCTCAATTTACCTGGTTTCACAAAACACATTTTTGAACAACAATTATTCATCATTAATATTATAACTTGCAATTATACAACAAGATCATTCCCATGAAAGAGGGGGCTTTCCAATAAGAATTTCTCTCTATTGGCGTGAAATTAGGTGACCAAACCCTTTCCTCGACAGAACTTTTTAGACATTTTCAGTAATGCAAATAATAATATGAATAACTTTTTCGTCCCAATTATTGATTTAATAATATAAAATATTGTGACAATAATTGAATCAATAACGTGAGATACTATGCAGCAATTACTGTGGAAATAATTGAACAAAAATGAGTGACTTCTCACGTAAGCATCAATAATCAATATCGTGTGCTACTATGCAACTACGCGTATTATTGTACTTTTATCACCGTATTTTTCACTCGTTAATTGAGTAAAACTTTCACGTTTTTTATAAAAATATATTTCAATCATTTTCTAACTCCCAAATAATAATTCAGTTGTAGGGTCCACTAATGATTGTCTTGTCGTTGCATCTGATATATTCCTTGTTAAAATGAATATTCCTCGACCAATCGAATATTTTATAACAACTTGCTTACTTTGCAAAATTTTTAAATACTACCCACAACTACAACATTATATCAAATCCACAACATAATATTCAAAAATATATTTCGAGAAAAATTAATCTTTATTTATAAAAGTTGGGGTCTTACAAGTTTCCCGAGGAGTTTGAATTCCTTTTTGAGATTACAGGAAAATGTATCTTATGCAAAGACAATGCACACGATACTATTAGAGATCTAAAACTTAGAGTCATGACTGAAATCGTCATGAAGCAGTAGATGAATTTTGGGGCCTTACTGATTGATTGGTTGTCAAAATGGCTAGAAAAGGCTGAGAAGAAGTCTACAAATAAACCCCTCACAAAGATTTTTCATGGAAGATTCTTGAGCATTATCCTGAAGAAGAACCTGAAGAGCAATATAAGGGAAGATGAGGGAGAACCCTTTAATGTTCAAAAAGTGATGTCTCCAAAGCTGTTTAACAACTGGAAGAAAAACCCCATGGAGAATAAGAGACTAAAGACATCTGGCAGCCACATCAAAAGTACTACAAAGAAGAGGAAGGCAAGTGTATAGAAAAGTGAGTCATCTCAATCTGATGACTCTGCATCTCCAATTACCACCCATGCAAAGCTAACCAAAAAGAAAGCTAAGGTTGTGGAGAAGTCACCAGAGGTCCCACCAAGGAGTCCATCTATTGGTGGAAAGGAATTTGAATTAGAAAAGGAAAAAGGACATACTGCTGCACCCCCAAGGAGAAGAAAGAGTAACCGGGTACTTCAAATTAAGAACAATCCAGAAGAATAAAGGAGACTCTTCATCAAAAATAATTGTTCTCAATGATAATGATGAGGATGATGAACTTGAGTCTCTGAGAGAAGACATCAAAGGTAAAAAGAGAATAATTTTTGACAATTCCAGGAGTGAAAGCGAAAAGACTACAGCTGCCAATGAACCCAAGTCAAAAAGAGAAGATGAAGATGAAGATAAAGGGACTTCGAAGTCTGAAGAGCTAGGAATGACTGGTGAGTCAGATAGTTCTGAGAAGGATACTGCAGAAGGAACAAATGATGAAAGTCAGTTGCAAGGATCTACTGATGAATCAGTTGAAATAACTCTGCATGAGTCTAGCTCAAAGTTAGAAAATGAAGAAATGGAGACAGACTCCAGTTCTGCAGGTTAGGAATCAGCAGACTATCATATTCCCTCTCCAGTAATAGTTCACAAAAAATTAGTGGTGGAAGTCTTTGATGAACCGCAAGATGTGCTACCAGGAAGATGGCTAAACCATGGGAATGAACGACTCAAAGTAGTGACGATGTCTACAAAAGATCTGTTAAAAAATTTTCAAGACATGGAGTTAGATCGTATTACAGTACTGTACGATCCTAAAAACCATATGATAAAATGGTTTTTCCCATGGATGCCTTGGCTAAAGGCTTACACTACTGTAGATGAGAGTTACATCAGCTGGTGTTATTCTTACTTCCCTAATTTGTAGCTTATCTCTTAGAACTTCCCAAGGGTTGATGAGTGGGTTTTATAACTATGAATCAGCCTCTAATTCAAGCTTAAATTGTGTTAACTCCTTATTTTTATAATTAGTTTTACTTGTTTAGTGTTGTTTTATGTTTAGGTGTGGTGGCATAGCATTTGGACTTACATGGTGCTTTCGTGGCGAAACTTAGGGAGAAAATGAGCTAAAACTGAACTGCAGTAGACTAGACCCCCGCTGGGGCGGACATGTTACACACAAAACCCCCACTGGGGCAGGCTTATTAAGAAGGAAAACCCCCGCCGGGAGGTACGTGATGAGTAGGTTTTTAACCTATGATTTATATTCATTTAGCTTGTTATATTGTTAGTTTTTGATTACTTTATGTTATTTTTGAAGGGTTTTGTGCTTTGTGTAGGATAATCAGTAAGCTTATCAAGAAGCTAACATTGGAAGGATTTTCAAGCAATTATGGAAATTCTGCCTGAACAGCGCGGGGCGCGCCGTGATGTTGAGTAAAGTGGCGCAGGGCGCTCTAGTATGTGGCTTGTCACTGTTGAGTAGTGCGGGCAGCGTTGTCTGAGAGTAAATGTGACAGCCCCAAATCCGGGTCCCAAATCACCACAGATCTGGTACAATCATTCTATAACTATTACGGAAGATATAAACATAAATTGTTTATACATTAAATATTACACACTATTTGCCAAGGTCGAGTAACCTTAACTTATACAAAATTCATTATCCTATCTGACATGCAAAGATATTATCATACATTACTGTTACAAATTAAGCCGCACACATAAACTTAAAGCTGGAACTGTCTTTAACCTTTCCTTGTATCTGACGTATTCGCCTTAATCTGCATTAATGTTTATCATGATATAGCAAGGGTGAGCATGAAGGTTGCCCAGCAAGTTTAAATTTATTTAAGAATATATCATGATTGAAAGAATTTGAATAATAAGTTGGCTATAATTCAACAATATAGTTATGAATTAGCACGAACAAACTTTTGACTGAACAAGTATTAAACATGAACAAATATATCTAGACCGACTTGCAATGAAGGTGATCAGCCTTTCATACCTGACTTATACATGCAATATGTACATAGTACAATTTTACAATTCTTAGACATGGCAATCAGCCATGATTAACCATAAGCATATCTGAATGAAACAACCCTAAGTAGAGTTAAGAAAAACTTGCTTATTTCGTTGATTATCGTTACACAATTTAATAAACTTTGACTGAAGACCTAATATATAAATAATATCGATATACAAATTAGAATAATATCATCACAATTTAATAGTATTATATAGATATATACACATAGAATAATATAAACACATTATCACGTAACCCCATCAGTCTATACAACACATAAAACTCGGTATCAAGTCAAATTATTGCAGTCTGAGTTGAACTTGACACAATTCTAACATCTCGACGGTCTAGTCAGACTTTTATCGAGTCTAATTTCAATTAAACTCTACCTAAACACTTAACAATTAACTTAGATAATTTTATTATCAGTCAAAATATTTTTCATAAGCTTCTAATCATTTTCATATAATTATTACCATTTATTATAAATTTTCAATCATTAATATCATATTTAAATGAATTAAATACCACATTATTCTCTTATCATTAATATTTATTTAATATTAAATATTAATAAAAATATATCACAATATTATAATATATTTATAATATCACAAAGTATTTTTAATACTTTAAAATCACATTTATATAATTTTTAAACAGACTAAATCCATTATTTGATAATTGATATTAATATTAAAATATTAATATTTTCATGACAAAATATCAAAAGTTATATTTTATAACTTAAAATATTTTTATAACTCTTAAATCATTTTTATATGATTTTTAAAGCATTAAATCCAATTTTCCATAATTTATTTAATATATTTATTAAATAAATCCATTATCATTAATATTTATTTATTAATGAAATTCATCATAAAATATCACAAGTTATTGAGAATAACTTAAAATATTTTCTTTAACCATAATATATATTTAAATGATTTTCATGTTTTAAAATCATTTTAATTACCATAATATACCATTTATATTCCAAAAATATTAAATATTTATGAAATATACTCAAAATAATTAAAAACTAATTTTCAGGCTTTAAAATAATTTTTCATAATTTATTATGTATTTTTAATAATTAAAAGCTATTTATTTTAATTTATTTAATAAAAATAATTATTTTTCTAAGAAACTGTCGCTAAAGGGGCCCTATAGCGACAGAATCGTCGCTATAGGTGTTCTTGGTGTTCTTGAGCACTTTCCAGATTTCATGTCAGTCACTAAGTGAGCTTGTTTGACCAACATTTGATTCATGAGTATAAGGTTTCTGGGCTGGGTTAAGTGTTATAATTATAGTATAAGTGTAATACTACAAATATCAACCAAGATCCTAGTCTATCCACAACATATCAGTGAGATCTAAGCTCATCAATTCATTGCCAGACATGTTCTTCAATTTCTGGGTTTTCCAGAATTGAAGAATAGTCGAGGTACCCACTTTCCAATCCTTATATCGTGCAATCTGGGCTTTCTTTGTACGATCTAAAGGTTGAATCATGATGTAGGGATGTCAAGGTACATCTATACAACCTTAAACCAGATTTATTATCAACACATTAAAGAGATCTAAAGCGGTCAAACTCTGACAGAAAACACGTTCTTGAACTTTCTGGGTTTTCCAGAAATGTTCTTAAGGCTGGTGGTCAACGGTGGTTTGACCTTGCATAACTTCGATCCTGCTATGGATCTAAGTATTTTAAAAGAATGAATCGATAGTCAGTATGTCAGTCTACAGGTCTAATAAAACAACATGGCCTAAACATCAAAGATCAGTAAGATCAAAGGCCTCGAATATCTTGTCAGACCATTTCTGGAAAATCTTGGTTTCCTAGATTCTAAGTTTCATGCTCGGTCAATGCACTTTGACCGATTATATCTTGCAATATATACATGATTTGGCCATGTTTCCGGTTTGGATCAAAACCTTACTACAAAGAATGGATCTATAACATAAAACACACCAAAACATTAAGAGATACGAGATGTAGGAGACCGACATTTGGTATGTCGACACCATATTTTTCTAGTTTTCCAGATTTGAGAAATCTTTAAATTCGTGCATCTATATGATATAGATATATGATCTAACCACCCAGATCACTATGTGACACCATCTAACACATATTTAACCAACAAACAACAACATTAACTACAATCTCGAAGATCTAAAAATTTTAGGGTTTTTATACCTTTCTAATGCTTGATCTTGAATGTGATCCTTATGATCTGATCTTGTAAATCTAAAAGCTGATAATTGCTTTATTTCTCACCCACTCTCACTCTCATACACGAATTTTGGAGAGAGAAAAGGTCTTGGCTATTTTGAGAAAGTCAAGTGAACTTTAATCTTTAATATTTCTTGATGCATGTTTCTAGTTGGTGCAAGGTGGTTGAAATTGCTGAGATTTGGAAGATATAAGGCACATGCTAAGGCTAGGGTTTGGTGAACAACTCACCTAAGGTCAAAACCTAATCACCAACTTATTAAAAAAATATAAAAGGGTATAATAGTCTTTTTGCAAACAAAATTAATGGCATAAATGACACTTTAACCAACCCTTAGGGTTTAACCCTTAGGGTTAAACCCTAAGGTTTCAAAAATTTAAATTTGTAGAATTTCTAATTTAGGTTTTCAAAATTATAATTAGGATTCTATAATTATATTAAGATTTCCTAATCATGAAATTCAATCTTGCTAATTAGGATTATTATTTCCTAATTAAAATTGCTAATTTAGCAATTTGGGTCAAAATTGTACATTAGGGTTTATAACCCAAGAATTAGGGTTTTAAATAGAAAAATAATCTTTCGAATTTAGAAATTAGGTTTCCTAATTAGATTAGGGTTTTCTAATAACATATAACTTGAAAATTAGGATTAATTTTTCCTAATTAACATTTAAATTATTAAACTAACAATCAGGTTTTCCCTAATTATAAATTAGGGTTTCTAAACCAAAAATTAGGGTTTTCTAAATCAATTAGGGTTATCCCTAATTAGGTTATCATTAATAACGTTTAAACCTTATACCAGCATTTGCATTCCTAAACTAGGGTTTTCAATTTCTGAATTAGGGTTTCAAATTCTCGGAACCGAAATTAGGGTTTCAGAACCGGTTTCTAGGGTTTCTTAATAGTCATAAGGGTTTTCTAACTGAACGTCGATATTCGACAATAAAATTAGGGTTTAACATTGATAAAATTTATATGGTCAACCCTTGGCCCTTAACTACATTCTATACACATACATAACCATATTCACAGAACATACACACATATACACTTAATCCTAAATAATTCACTGAAATTCTTCACAAAATTTTAAAATCCTAAAAATTCCTTCCCAAAAATATCAAGCGCATGCATTTATATTTTGTCTAAGTCTATTATTTGACCTTAAATCAATTATTTAAGATTTTAATAATTTGTATAATTTCTCGGGTTGTCACATTCACCCCTTCTTCTAAGAATTTTGTGCCCGAAATTCACCTTACACCTACACCATACAGCTTGCACCATTCATACACATCATCACATGCTACCCAATACACCACTCACAAGAGTAAAAATTGTCAAATTGTGCTGAGGAGTTATATAAACTATTTGTCTGTCATTTTCGCAAAGGTTTTATGGAAATTCATTCGCAAACCGTCATAACTTATGGACATAGTAGGTAATTAATCCAGTATGCCCTGTACTTTTTAAGTACTGCTGGTCGACTCTGTTTCTCGTCACTACCATAGGCACAAAAATTTTACCTCAATCTTATTGGATTCCGCATCAAAATAATTTGGTTCTAGAAATTTCTTTCAATGAACACTTAGAGTTTTCATAATATTAGTCTAGCTGAATCGAATAGCATAGACTCATATCAATAATTCAATTCAATCGAATTATTTAGGTGTAGCCAAACCCCGTTGGCAAATTAAATTTTTTGAAAAATATTTTTGAGAATTACGTCACGGTGTCATACTATATTAACACTCCGTTTAAGGATGTCGTCATTGTATGACTTTGTCATAACACATTATACAATAGTGGAACAATGAGTTTTAGATCGAGTTCACACTAAGTATTCCTGTATTTATAACTCTATCAACTTTTTATCATCTCTGCACTAGGTTACATGGTACATGAGTGATAAATAAAATATATTTTGATATTTCAAATCATTTGCGCCTAGCCGAAATAAGTAGCATAGACTATACTATAAACCGTTTCAAAAATGATTACGAGTCTACATTTTTTTTAAAAGCATATAGTGCGCATTTAGTTTGATGTCAAAATTTCAAAGTCTAGCATAGCTAGGAGTTTTGGAAAACTTATGTCTCCACTAATAATCATTTGCTTAATAATCTACCTGTTCCTATAATCCTCAATTCTCCATTCACACACAACTATACCTAGTTCGTCAAACCACACTTATGAGTTCATAAACTTGCCACAATTATATGAGTTTAAGAACGTATCCCAGTCAGACCTTTGGTGTCCATTCGCTGAGTGGTTCATAAACATTTCATATAACTATGAGTCAAGAATGTCACATAAGTATGAGTTTTAAGAACTCGTACTGAACCTTATATTCTCTACCTATAACCTATCTATCTGTTATACACGTGAGAAAAGAATCACCCTCTTAATATGCATATAGCAAATAGCGCGACACAAACATTTCAATGATTATCAGTGCCAGAAACTAAGTGGTTTTTACACCAAGTACAATTCCCCGCCCATACAAGGAATCATACAACTCAGCTGCTAACATGAGTCCTCAATTGAAATCCCCACCTAATCTTAACACCCTTCTCAATATGAATTTCATTCAACTTGTATTCATAATCCTTTCCTGAATCTGTACCAATTCATAGTACAACTGACGTACATCAATCTTTGTTGTAACTTTTCAATCATTAGATTGATTCTCCTCCCTGCTATCACCTTATCAGATCACGGGGTGATCTCATTGTATATATTATGATTCATTTCTATATCTTGATCGTTTTGCTTTACGATCTCCTATAACTGTACATTTAGTCTTTTAGACTCGATCTATTCATCACTACTGTTCACCTTTATTATCAGAGTTAGGGAATTATGTATCTTTAAAACTCGTCGAGATTCGTCTTCGAATCATACCGACTAACTAACTCTATATGAGTTAGATCTTATTCTAATCACTGCGGTTATTAGACTAAGGTATCAGTACCCTAGGTTTATAACTAACAGCTTTGATACCAACTGTGACAGCCCCAAATACAGGTCCCAAATCACCATGGATCTGGTACAATTATTCTATAACTATTGTAAAAGATATAAACATAAATTGTTTATACATTAAACATTACACACTATTCCCCAAGGTCAAGTAAACTTAACTTATACAAAATTCATTATCCTATCTGACATGCAAAGATATTATCATACATTACTGTTACAAATTAAGCCGCACACATAAACTTAAGCTGGAACTGTCTTTAACCTTTCATTGTATTTGACGTATTCGCCTTAATCTGCATTAATGTTTATCATGATATAGCAAGGGTGAGCATGAATGTTGCCCAACAAGTTTAAATTTATTTAATGATATATCATGATTGAAAGAATTTGAATAATAAGTTGGCTATAATTCAACAATATAGTTGTGAATTAACACGAACAAACTTTTGACAGAACAAGTATTAAACATGAACAAATATATCTGAAGGTGATCAACATTTCATACCTGACTTATACATGTAATATGTACATTGTACAATTCTACAATTCTTAGACATGGCAATCAGCAATGATTAACCATAAGTATATATCTGAATGAAACAACCCTGAGTAGAGTTAAGAAAAACTTGCTTGTTTCGTTGATTATCGTTACGCAATTTAATAAACTTTGACTGAACACCTAATATATAAATAATATCGATATACAAATTAGAATAATATCATCACAGTTTAATAATATTATATATATATATATATATACATAGAATAACCTAAACACATTATCACATAACCCCATCAGTCTATACAACACATAAAACTTGGTATCAAGTCAAATTATTGCAGTCAAAGTTGAACTTGACACAATTCTAACATCTCGACGGTCTAGTCGGACTTTTATCGAGTCTAATTTTAATTAAACTCTACCTAAACACTTAACAATTAACTTAGATAATTTTATTATCAGTCAAAATATTTTTCATAAGCTTCTAATCATTTTTAGATAATTATTACCATTTATCATAAATTTTCAATCATTAGTATCGTATTTAAATGAATTAAATATCACATTATTCTCTTATTATTAATATTTATTTAATATTAAATAATAATGAAAAACATATCATAATATTATAATATATTTATAATATCACAAAGTATTTTAATATTTTAAAATCATATTTATATAATTTTAAAATAAATTAAATCCATTATCCGATAATTGATATTAATATTAAAATATTAATATTTTCATGACAAAATATCAAAAGTTATATTTTTAACTTAAAATATTTTTATAACTCTTAAATCATTTTTATATGATTTTTAAAGCATTAAATCCAATTTTCCATAATTTATTTAATATTTTTATTTAATATTTATTTATTAATGAAATTCATCATAAAATATCACAAGTTATTGAAAATAACTTAAAATATTTTCTTATACCATAATATATTTTTAAATGATTTTTCATGTATTAAAATAATTTTTAATTAATTTATTTAATATTATAATTAAATAAATTAAATACCATTTATATTCCAAAAATATTAAATATTTATGAAATATACTCAAAATAATTAAAAACTAATTTTCAGGCTTTAAAATAATTTTTCATAATTTATTATGTATTTTTAATAATTAAAAACTATTTATTTCAATTTAAGTAATAGAAATAATTATTTTTCTAAGAAATTGTCACTAAAGGTGCCCTATAGCGACAGAACCGTTGCTATAGATGTTCTTGGTGTTCTTGAACACTTTCCAGATTTCATGTCAGTCACTAAGTGAGCATGTTTGACCAAAGATTCGATTCAACGAGTATAAGGTTTCGAAATCAAGTTAAGTGTTATAATTATTATAGTATAAGTGTAATACTACAAATATCAACCAAGATCCTAGCCAATCCACAACATATCAGTGAGATCTAAGCTCATCAATTCATTGCCAGACATGTTCTTCAATTTTTGGGTTTTCCAGAATTGAAGAACAGTCGAGGTACCCACTTTCCAATCCTTATATCGTTCAATCTGGGCTTTCTTTGTACGATATAAAGGTTGAATTATGAAGTAGGGATGTCAAGGTACATCCCTACAACCATAAACCAGTTTATTATCAACACATTAAAGAGATCTAAGGCGGTCAAACTCTGACAGAAAACACGTTCTTGAAATTTCTGGGTTTTCCAGAAATGTTCTTAAGGCTGGTGGTCAACGGTGGTTTGACCTTGCATAACTTCGATCCTGCTATGGATCTAAGTATTTTAAAAGTATGAATCGATAGTCAAGATGTCAGCCTACAGGTCTAATACAACAACATGGCCGAAACATCAAAGATCAGAGGCCTCGAATATCTTGTCAGACCATTTCTGGAAAATCTTGGTTTCCTAGATTCTAAGTTTCATGCTCGGTCAACGCACTTTGACCGATTATATCTTGCAATATATACATGATTTGGCCATGTTTCCAGTTTCAGATCAAAAACCTTACTACAAAGAATAGATCTATAACATAAAACACACCAAAACATTAACAGATACAGATCTAGGAGACCTGACATTTGACTGTCAGACACCATATTTTTCTAGTTTTCCAGATTTGAGAAATCTTTAAATTCGTGCATCTATATGATATAGATATATGATCTAACCACCCAGATCACTATGTGACACCATCTAACACGTATTTAACCAACAATCAACAACATTAACTACAATCTCGAAGATCTAAAAATTTTAGGGTTTTTATACCTTTCTAATGCTTGATCTTGAATATGATCCTTATGATTTGATCTTGTAAATCTAAAAGCTGATAATTGCTTTATTTCTCACCCACTCTCACTCTCATACACGAATTTTGGAGAGAGAAAAGGTCTTGGCTATTTTGAGAAAGTCAAGTGAACTTTAATCTTTTATATTTCTTGATGCATGTATCTAGTTGGTGCAAGGTGGCTAAAATTGCTGAGTTTTGGAAGATATAAGGCTAGGGTTTGGTGAACAACTCACCTAAGGTCAAAACCTAATCACCAACTTATTAAAAAAATACAAAATGGGCATAATAGTCTTTTTGCAAACAAAATTAATGGCATAAATGACACTTTAACCAAACCTTAGGGTTTGACCCTTAGAGTTAAAACCTAAGGTTTGAAAATTTTAAATTTCAAGAATTTCTAATTTAGGTTTTCAAAATTAAAATTTCCAAATTATAATTACGAATCTATAATTATATTAAGATTTCCTAATCATGAAATTCAATCTGCTAATTAGGATTATTATTTCCTAATTAAAATTGCTAATTTAGCAATTTGGGTCAAAATTGTACATTAGGGTTTATAACCCAAGAATTAGGGTTTTAAATAAAAAAATAATCTTTCTAATTTAGAAATTAGGTTTCCTAATTAGATTAGGGTTTTCTAATTACTTATAACTTGAATACTAGGATTAATGTTTCCTAATTAAGATTAAAATTATTAAACTAACAATCAGGTTTGCCCTATTATAAATTAGGGTTTCTAAACCAGAAATTAAGGTTTTCTAAATCAATTAGGGTTATCCCTAATTAGGTTATCATTAATAACGTTTAAACCTTATACCAGCATTTGCATTCCTAAATTAAGGTTTTCAATTTCCAAATTAGGGTTTCGAATTCCTTGAAACGAAATTAGGGTTTCAGAATCGGTTTCTAGGGTTTGTTAACAGTCATAAGGGTTTTCTAACTGAACGTCGATATTCGACAATAAAATTAGGGGTTGACACTGATAAAATTTATCTAGTCAACCCTTGACCCTTAACTACATTCTATACACATACATAACCATATTCACAGAACATATACACATATACACTTAATCCTGAATAATTCACCGAAATTCTTCAAAGAATTTTGAAATCCTCAAAATTCCTTCCCAAAAATATCAAATGCATACACTTATTTTCTGTCTAGGTCTATTATTTGACCTTAAATCCATCATTTAAGATTTTAATAATTTGTATAATTTCTCGGGTTGTCACAGTAAATCATTGCGCGGGGCACGCCGTTACGGGACAGGATCTGGGATGATTCGTTATGTGCTGGAAGATGGGCATTGTTGGGAGCTATAAATTCTTTATGTAATATGATTATAATAGGATTGTGTCACGGATGTTATTTCATGCTTTTGGGAGTCTTTGACTAATGACTTGTTGGTTTTGAAAAGGAGTTGGATTTCTATTAGAATTTCTTGGTGATGAGTTAGAGTTAGATTAGAATTTGTGGTGTGGAGCTGAGGTAAGGAAATTTTATGCTATTTATTGGAGGAAAAATGAGGATTATTCAGACACACTTCGAGAAAAAGATTGAAAAACAAGAGCTTGGAGGAATGAAAAAGAAGAGTAATTTCACAAAGATTGCAGATTTGAAGGGCGAGAAGGGTGGTGTATTACTATTCTCTTTTAATTTCAATTTGTGTAATTGAGATGATGTTTTCTTTTATTTATTCAGTATTTAATTCATTAGTTATGAACTGAATTATTTATTAAGCTTATAATGGATCTTTAAGTGGAACGATGATTATATAACTTTGATTTCCAGTTTAACAAGCTATTATCCAGTTTATCTATATTAATTTGAGCTTGAATTTATGAATTGCCTGATCAATAGTTCTTTGTGGATTTGTATGAATTCGAGAGAAGAAGTACGAATCTAGACTTAGTTAATATAGCATGTGTTCTTAAATTTTGTGAATGAACATAATCTTGATGAATGTTAAGGTAGAGATATGATTGACATCGCATGTAATCGGATAGAGAACTTAATCTTAAACCTTCTTCAATTATAATTCGGATAGAGATATAGTGAGTTAATTGATTAAGGTGTTTAACTTGTTTCTATCTAAACTGTGGATTTAAGTTAATACGGTATTAGTACATCGAGAGGTGGCTAGTGTTACATTCATGTTCTTGATTAATAAACTAGGATAGTGAATTGAACTAGAATAAAGGTGTAAAAATCAGAGTGATGCTTAGGGTGAAGTTGTAATCCGAATTCTCCAATAATTGTTTGAAATTTTAGTTTTTAATATTTGTGATTGTTTTGTGATCGTAGTATTTTTAATAATTTAGTTTTAATAATTTTAATTATTGATTTGAATAGTGTAATAAAATTTGGATTAATAAGAAACTGATAATTGTGAGGTTAAATTCTTACTAAATTTTTCTTTGTTGGAACGATACTCTACTTACTATTATATTACTTGTTGACCACGTATACTTGCGTGTTGTGCATAATTAGATTTTACTCAACAAGTATTTGGCGTTGTTCCGGGGACAAATTTTAGTAAAGATTTTAATATTTTACGATATCAGTTTAATTAGTCCAGTTTTACTTAAACATTTTTATTTTCATTTTGTTCCTCTTATTTAAGGTTTTTGAAGTGGTTAATGCATACTTGGTCCATAAATCTAGACTTGCTTCCTTTTGAGGACGACATTGAGAAAGGGTTTCAGAGGTTAAGTGTGAGATCCCAAATTTTATGAAATAAAAGTATTCAATTTTTCTATTTTGGTAAATAGTTAAATTACTAAAAGTTTAAAGTTAAGGGTCATATTTGAAAATTTTTCAAAGTAAGCAAGTTGTCATAAAATAACTGGTAGTAAAAAAACAATAATACGCGTGGTTGCATAGTAGAGCACGGTATTGATTATTGATGCTTATGTGAGAAGTCACTCAATTACTGCTACAATAATTGCTTCATCATATCTCTCATATTATTGATTCAATTATTGTCACAGTATCATCTGCATAATATGTTATATATTATTAAATCAATAATTGAGACGACAAAGTTATTCATATTATTATTTGCAATATTGACAATGTCTAGAAGTTCTGTCAAGGAGAGGTTTGGTCACCTAATTGTGCGCTAATAAGGAGAAATACTTATCGGAAAGCCCCCTCTTTCCTGGGAATGACCTGGTTGTTAAATATTGTGAGTTATAATATTAATGATGAATGTTATTAAAAATCGAAGTTGAGTTTGGAGTTGAATTTGGAGATGTGGACGTGATATTTGAGTCCGGAACGATGAAATTAGTAGAAATAGACTATAAACACAAAATTTGCTGGGGTTGACTTTTTGGTCACAAAAGTCAACAGTTGACTTTTTTAGAAAAAGTCAAACTTTGAAATTTCAAAAATAAAATTTTTGAGAAAAATATTTTCATTGTGTTAGGATTGTTAGTGTTAGTGGAAATCGACATTTATTTCGATAATAATTGATGTCTGGAGGTTATATTGACCAATTGGGTAATTAATCAAATAAATGAGCAATTAATTGCTATTAATTCACATGATTATAACTATTTGTTCACATGTGTGTACTATTGATTCACATTCATGTACTATTAGGGGAGGTGGTCCAAGATTGATAATACTTGCATTACTAAGTTAAAAATGGAGGTACTATACTGTAATTTGTATTTTCACATGATTATAACTATTAAGTCACATGAATGAAGTATTAATTCACATGATTTACTATTTGGGGAGGTGGTGCAAGTTTGATAATACTTGCAGGACTAAATTAAAAATGAAAGAAAAGTTGAAGGTATTTCGAGCCCCAAAACGTGTAACAATCGAAACTATATTTTCCTATAAATAGAAGCTCATTCTTCCTTCATTTCTCACCAATTCACTAAAGCTATAGAGCAATTATTATAGAGAGAAAAAAAAGAGAAGTCTTGTTACCTCACTATTTCAGTATCCAGTTTTCTTTCTAGGTAAGGGATATTATTATTATAGTAAGAGGTATTATTTCTTTCGTATTCATGAAGAGAGCTATTGTTATTCCATTCCTTATTATTATGTTGGAATAACATATTTATGTGAAGTACTGCATACATGGTGAAATTCTTCTATTATTCCATTCTTTATTATTCTGTTGGAATATCCTGTTTGTGCGGGTTACGTATGACCTGGTTCCGTTTCTTTATTATTCATTAGAATATCCTCATACATGCGGATTACGTACGACTCCGGGTTCCGCTTCTTTATTATTCTATTGGAATAACCTGTCTGTGCGGTTTATCGCATGCCTAGTGAATTCTGTTGTTATACCATTCTTTATTATTCTGTTGGAATATCTTGTCTGTGCGGATTACGCATGACCTGGTTCCATTCTTTATTATTGTGTTGGGAATAATATGTACATGTAAGGGTTTATCGCATGCATGGTAAATTCTTACATTTATTCCATTCTTTATTATTCATTGGAATAACTTTGTCCCATGTGGATTACCGCATGCATGGTGAATGATCCTTTGTATTCATTCCTTATTAAATTGTAGAAATGATCTGTCTACGTGGATTACCGCATGACGGGTGAAAATCCATTTGAAGTTTCATAATTTTTCTGACCCTCAAAAATTCTGGAAAAAGTTGAAATAATAATTTGATGAGTTTTCTATAGTGTCCAAATATGGCAATTTTTGGATGTATAGATTAAGAGTTATGGATTTTATGGGAAAAGACTATTTTAAAAGTAAACCCTTATAACTCTTTGTGGTTAACTCCAAATTTGGTGAAATTTTTATTGGAAGTACATGTATATAACAGGAGTATACCCTGTAAATTTCGGAATTTTTGGACAAAAGTACAATTTATGATAAATATCTAAATATTCGACAGTTTTGGCCATATAAAAAATAGTAAATGAATTTTAAAAATTCTAAGAAAAATATGTATTCAATATGGGACTATATTCTATTAAATCCCAGAAAAGAAATATTTTTGGGACTGATTTGATATTTTTCATGAAAATGAACTAGTTATGAGTAAATGAATTAATTATGTTATGTGAAGTAACAAAATTGGAAAATAGGATTTTATTGATTGGGAATCCTATATAACGTATATTCAGATTTTTGACGAGGGATTTGATCATTGGTGATGAATCTTATGAGTATGACATTTTTGAATGATTAAAATGTATTATTTGGTAAAGTGTAAATAATTGAAATAAATTATTTATAAGTTTAAGAAGTGATTAAAATATTGTTATAATATTAATAATATTAGATTATGAGTTTATTAAGTGATTGGTAATATTTGGATAAATTTAAAGTCTTTAATATTTATCCTTGTTTTCGCTTATATCATGGTCATCATCCTCATGCTTATATTGTGATGAAAGTCATCTTTGGCTTACGTGCAAAGATGAACTGCTAATTATTGGTTTTATAGTTTCATATCTTTGGCTTACGTGCAAAGAGGGATTGTTGATTATTGGTTTTATAGTTGTATATCTTTGGCTTATGTGCAAAGATGGACAGTTGATTATTGGTTGTATATCTTTGCCTTACGTGCATTGATGGGTAGTTGTTGGTATGATTATAACTAGGGATTATTCAGTATAATCATAACCATTCTTGAAAACACGAATATCCTTGGCCGTAGTGCATGGATAATTCGTGGTCATAATACTAATGAATATCCTTGGCCATAGTGCAGGGATGATTCGATGATGTGGATTAATTATTAAGCTGAGTCTCAGCGATGACATATTGATAATACACTTTTAATTCGTAGAAGATAGAGATATTCATGTTTATTTAACTCTTTTATATACGGTTGTATGTCTTTGGCTTGTAGAACAAAGATGAATTGTTGATGAATATCTTTGGCCCAGTAGTCTGAAGATAAATTTATTAGTATGATTATGAACAAGAATTGTGATTTGGTATAACCATGATTTTTGATGTTTCAGGTGAAGATAGGCGATGAAAATTATCTTCGTCCTGGGTGCGAAGAGGAATTTAGAATCACAATTATGATTATGAGTTATTCATATGATTGTGGACAGGAATTGTTGATTGATGTTACAGGGATAAAACATTATTGGTGGACTTTTAACATGGAGAATATAATAGGCATGATGGTCTATTTGACTCTTTTAATGGATTGCTCGTTCCGCTGCAACTATGGTTGAAAAGTTTTATCATCTACCATATGTTCTAAATCTCTGATTTATTACTGATAAAGGCTATTGATGATGTAAATGATATTCTTTACTAGGTTAGTTGTGCTCACCATTTTTATTTCACAATTCCTTTCAGGTAATAAGAGTGTAGCTGGGTCGAGCGGGGGTAACAAGAGAATAGAACGATGGTCTATAGCTTTTGAGGTTCTCCCTAAATAGTATGAAAATAATTTTATTGAGAACTTTAGATAAGTGTGTCGTATTGTATATGTCATTTGATATTTCATTTTCGTGAACCGAATAGGGTGAGGTGAACCCAACTTTGGAAGGGTATTTTGCCACTATCATACAAGATGTCTAATGACATAAAACCTCGTGTTATCATAAGATAGGGTTGTGCACATCCACTTGCTGAGTATATCTACGAGCAATACCTATATAATCTTGGAGTTTATTTGAAATATAATTCTCACTTCGAGACAACATTGATAATTATATGTCAAGAGAAGACTCACCATTGAAAAGAAGATGATAGCAATCTTCTTGTTTTTCTTTGTAGACTACTGGGTCAACCAAGGATAATTCTATGGACATATGATATCTATCATAACCTAGACGCATGGCCTCCCATGTATGATGGTTTCCTTGAGCACTTCCCAAAGATTTTAATTTCTAAAGCAGTTATTGACTGTACTTTTATGTAAGGTACCATTGTAAGGTTGTGGTCAAGGCACCATGAGAGTTACATATATTTGTATTAAAACTTACGGTTTAACTGTGGTCATATTCTGCACGACAGTTCGATAGTTGTATAAATGAAGTTTGTATTTAATTTTTATAGTATGATATCTGGCGATTCAGAATGGGTCGTGTGGATCTATTTTGGGGGCATCACATTAAGTAAGTGAATCAAGGAAACAAGAGAAGACTTTGAAAATTCTGAAAAAGAAGAGGCAGTGGCTGCTGATGATCAGAAAGCGTTGAGGGACTTTGCTACACCCAAGGTGACTGAGCTGCAATCAAGTATCACCATGCCTGCTATAGCTGCAAACACATTTGAAATCAAGCTTGGGACAATTCAAATGATTCAAAATTCGGTTCAGTTTGGGGGATTGGCAAATGATGATCCAAATGAACACTTAGTCAGCTTTCTGGAAATTTGTGACACTTTCAGGTACAATGGGGTGTCGGATGATGCAGTAAGACTTCGCTTTTTCTCGTTTACTCTACGGGACAAGGCAAAAAGTTGGTTACATTTTCTACCGTCGGGATCAATAACTACTTGGGAAGACCTCACTCAGAAATTTCTTGCAAAATTCTTCCCACCAGCGAAAACTGTAAAAATGAGGAATGAGATAACTATGTTTGAACAGCAACACGGGGAGTCACTATATGAGGCATGGGAAATATATAAGGAATTTCTCAGAAAGTGTCCGCATCATGGATTGCCTAAGTGGTTGCAGATGAACACATTTTACAAAGGGTTGAATGGTAATCTCAGGACTAGTATTGATGCAGCTTCAGGTGGAGCATTTATGGCTAAAAGTTATGAGGAGGCCTACGAAATGATAGAGACTATGACAACTAACAACTACCAGTGGCCCACGACAAGAATGACACAGGCAAAGGCATCTAGAGTGTTGGAAGTAGATGGAGTGGCGGCAATACAAGCGAAAGAATTTGGAAGATTTCAAAACAGTGGCATTAACAGAGGAGTGTAGTGAGGTTTTACAGTGAAAGTTGCCACCAAAGTTGAAAGATCCGGGGAGTTTCACCATTCCTTGCACGATTGGGAACATGGCATTCAATAAGTGTTTATGTGATTTGGGGGCGAGTGTGAACCTCATGCCACATCGCTTTATCTGAAATTGGGTTTGCCAGCTCCAAAGCCTACGAACATCTCATTACAGTTGGCGGATAGGTCAGTTACATACCCAAGAGGAATTATAGAGGACATATTGGTCAAGGTTGACAAGTTTATATTCCCCATAGATTTCATAATTCTGGATTTTGAGGAAGATAAGAACATCCCAATTATCCTAGGGAGACCTTTCTTGGCTACGGGTAGGACACTCATTGACGTACAAAAGGTGAACTAACTATGAGGGTCCAAGATCAAGAAGTTAAGTTTAACATTTTCAAGGCCATGAAATTTCCTACGGATGAAGAAGATTGTTTCCAGATGGATATCATTGATCAGATAATCAGCGAAGACATGAACAAGAGTTTGGTTAACGATCCATTGGAAAAGACATTATTGGGAGATGAAGAATTAGATGATCCGAAACTTGTGGACTACTTGTAGATGTTAGACTCTCTACCACGAGTTAGCAGATTTAAAACACTTTTTGAACCATTGCACACGGAGGAGAAAGCCACAACAAGGATGAAACCATCATTGGAGGAGCCATTGACTCTTGAACTTAAGTCACTCCATAAACACCTCAGGTATGCGTATTTAGGAAATTCTAATTCTTTACCTGTTATTATTTCTGCAGCACTGAACGAATTGCAGGAAGAAAAGTTATTGAGAGTGCTGAGGGACCACAAATCGGCTATAGGATGGACAATCGCGGATATCAAGGGTATCAGCCCATCTTTTTGCATGCATAAAATTCTAATGGAAGACGATGCAAGATCGAAAGTGGAGCAACAGAGATGGCTCAACCCAATCATTAAAGAAGTAGTCAAGAAAGAAATCGTGAAATGGTTGGATGCGGGTATCATCTACCCGATTTCAGACAATAAATGGGTTAGTCCGGTGCAATGTATGCCGAGAAAGGGAGAAATGACCGTGGTTTAGAATGATGACAATGAGCTAATTCCGACAAGAACAATGACTGGTTCAGAAGGGTTTGCATGGACTACAGTCACTTTCCTTTGCACTTTATCGATCAGATGTTGGACAGATTAGCGGGACATGAGTACTACTGCTTATTGGATGGATATTCAGGTTATAATTAGATCGTCTTTGCTCCTGAAGATCAAGAGAAGACTACGTTTACATGCCCATACGACACATTCACATCCAGGAGAATGTCGTTCGGTTTGTGTAATGCACCCGCTACCTTCCAGCGTTGTGTGATGGCCATCTTCTTGGACATGGTGGAGAAAAATGTGGAAGTCTTCATGGATGACTTCTCTGTCTATGGGGATGATTTTGATGCGTGTTTGGGGAATTTAGTAATGGTCCTACAAAGATGCACATACACGAATTTGGTCCTGAACTGGGAAAAGTGCCACTGTATGGTTAAAGAAGGTATAATTTTGGGGCATAAAGTCTAGGCTCAAGGATTAGAGGTTGATAAAGCTAAGCTAGAAACAATTGAAAAGCTTCCTCCACCGAGTTCAGTTAAGGGAATTAGAAGTTTTCTAGGACATACTAGGTTCTACAGGAGATTCATAAAGGACTTTTCTAAAATTGCAAAACCTTTGTGCAGCCTTTTAGAAAAGGATTCGATTTTTAAGTTTTATAAGGAGTGTAAAGTGGCATTCGATCTATTGATGAAGAAGTTGACTACAGCTCCCGTAATCGTCACTCCAGATTGGAATATGCCCTTCGAGTTAATGTGTGATGCGAGCGACTATGCAGTTGGGGCTTTTTGGGTCAATGCTGAGAGAAAGTATTTCATGCCATATATTATGCAAGTAAGACACTTACGGAGACCCAATTGAATTACACAACTACGGAAAAAGAATTACTTGTAGTGGTGTTTATGTTCAATAAATTCTGAGCATACTTGATCGACACAAAGGTGGTAGTTTATACAGATCACTCGGCTATTCCGTAATTAATTTCGAAAAAAGAGGCTAAGCCACGCCTTATCAGATGGATCCTCCTTCTACAAGAATTTGATTTAGAAATAAAGGATAGAAAGGGAACGGAGAATCAAGTCGCCGATCATTTGTCAAGGCTGGAAAATCAAGATAAACAGGAAGAGGACAAGTGTGTAATCAATGAGTCATTCCTGGATGAGCAACTGTTTGGGATAAACACATAATTTCCATGGTACGCGAAATTCACGAATTATCTAGTGAGCAAAATTCTTCCTTTTGATCTTACAAGACAACAGAAAAAGAAGTTTCTTCATGACGTCAAGTGGTATATGTGGGATGAGCCTTACTTATTCAAATAGTGCACCGATAAGATGATCAGATGGTGTGTGCTTTATAGTAAAGTAAAGAACATACGACATGAATGTCACTCATCTGAATATGGAGGACATTATGGTAGTGAGAGGACAGCGGCAAAAGTGCTTCAATCCAGTTTTTATTGGCCTACTCTATTTAAGGACGCCCACGAATTTGTCAAAATTTGTGATAGATGTCAAAGGGTGAACATTATATCGAAAAGGAATGAGATGCCACTCCAAATGATCTTGGAAGTTAAAATTTTTGA